>CAJNSZ010001818.1:0-20914 GCA_905329745.1 Rotaria sp. Silwood2
ACCACACCCACACACACCCACACCCACACCCACACCCACACCCACACACACCCACACCCACACCCACACCCACACCCACACCCACACCCACACCCACACACCCACACCCACACCCACACCCACACCCACACACCCACACCCACACCCACACCCCACACCCACACCCACATCCACCCACACCCTCACCCACACCCACGACCAACTCAGTATAGTGGCATGATCCTCGGATGGAAGAAACTTGAGAAGGTTGTTAATCTCTCCGTAAACATGCAAGTTTTGTTCGACAAATGGTACAGCAAAAGCAACACGAATGCCAACATCACGAGCGGCACGTGATACCGCTTCGGCTTCATTGAATAGAAGGTCAGGATCTAGAGTATTATGACAATGATTCGTGGCACATATGCCACTCTCAGCCATGCGTGCAAAGGCCACTGCAGCGAGTACGTACGGATCTGTACGAGGCTTATAAGAAAGAGCGGGTAGCCAAGTTTCAAGTGTCTCATCAGGTGCATCGAAGGAGAGCGTAGGTAGACCGCAACCATGGTCGTGAGCATTAGAGATAGCCGGTAGAGCAAGAAGATGACTTGTCTCTGGTTGCAAATCTTCAATAGATAATGAACGAAGAGAGACGATACGACCAGAACGAATTTCGATCCTGGTAGCTCCTAAAGGTGGATCATGACCTGGAGCAGTGTATATTGCACCGACATCAATGAATTCTGACGTATTATTTTCTGTTGTTGTCATTTCTAAAAAAGTGCTGAGAGGAAAGTTCTTCAAGTTTCAGTTAAAAAAAGTATCTTGAATTTAAAAATAACTTAAAAAAATGAAACATTTTCAGGGCAAATTCTAGTCGGAATTATGATTTTCAAAATTAATACGTTCTTAATTTGACTTTTCAATATTCAAAAAAAACAGCTGAATGATCATTTTTCACGATTTCTATTTTCGTAACAACGAAATTTTATGAACTTTTCAAATAAAACAAAAAAAAATCATTGTTTTCTACTTTATGTATTTTGATAAAATGTGTCATAGAACACTTCTTAGAAAATATTTACTTGCAAATCGTTAAAGTTTTTCCATCGCAATATTGAAAAATAGTATAAATATAAATAAAACAAAATAATTCGATTAGTACATTTTCTTTTAGAGGTCCACTATGCCTTATCAACCACTGAAAAAGCTTGCGAATGAATCAAACTTAGGTTGTTACATATTTTTGTGTACTTCATCGAAAGAACAGAGAACACGTGTGATAAACAATATCTGCTTGCATATCGTGCAATCGAGCAAATGTAATGCTCGTTTTGTGGCCATTTTCATACAGCAAATTATCTTACGATAATAAACTAGGGAATGAATAGAGAAAAGAACACCTTCCATGCCTGCTTTCTACTTACATTCGCCGACAACAGAGTGTGTGTGCGACCGAATGTGAAGAGTGTGAGATGTTTTGAGTGTCAGTGGCTCTAGTTGAAAAAGAGAGTTCTTCATATACCGCACTCACACCTTTGTATTACCAATTATTAATGAATTATTCAGTCATCAAATTTTAACAGAGAAAGACGATGTTAAACTAGCTCATGCCTGGTCTATTGATTTGGATCGGGAATTTTAAACGAAAAAGTACGAAGAAACGGTGTTCAGGTTTTGAACAGCTAAAAATAAGATTGAAGAAAGCATGAAAACGATAACCTATGATAAATGGAAAATAATGTTCGATAAAATTTCTAACAAATTCGACGAATTAATGAAAAATGATGCATGACAAACACATGATAGTTAAACTACAATTTTGTCTAGTCGAATTAATATGCCTTTTTTTTAAACAAACATGTTTTTCTGTTTTTTTGATAAAAAACTTCTCATAATTTTGTCATGCTTATATTTGCTACTATTACAAGAGAAAAACTCTCCTACTAATGTATCATTTGGAAGATTATCACGAGTAAGGTGTGGATGTGGGTATGAATGAGAGTGATGAAGCTAAGACTTGCACTTGCACCGCACATCCCACCCTAATATAACCGAACAATTTTCATCCACACTTACAGATTCTTCAAATGCTAAAGATTTTATCGCTAAACACACAAATCATTTGCTCGCATTGTTCGGTCGCGTATACATCGATTATTACATTCTTTAGTCTTCCCCTTTGATCGATGCCCCATTCTACTTCATAATCATAACAGAGAAGATGGATCATCAATGTTTTTGAGTCTGGATCAATAACAGATGCCGGTTCTAAATCGGAATCAAAACAATGAACGGAACACAACCCAATGTTCTAGAGGTAACATATCTTTACGAGGTCAACAACAAACAAAAATTCTTTGATAATTGTATGCAATACAACATCCGATGTCTCATTTAGCAGCAGACTTTAACATCTCATTGTCTTCGATTGTTATCAAATTTAGAGGTGAACAACAAACGTCCACTAAGGGCTTAATAGATCGTCTAATATCAAAATGGGAAAACCAATATGAAATGGATTTAACAATAAGTGTACTTATTGGACGTATGCATTCTTCTCTTATCTTTGCTGATGACCTGTCAACTTTCAAATCAAGTATAGATTCAAATCGATGCCCAAGAGCATTGAAAGAAGATATTGAAATAAAAGTTTTACGACAATTTTTTTCGTCATATTCACTTATCATTCAACAATTTCATCGGACCTCGAAAGAAGATGAATGGTTAACTGAATTACAACAGCGTTATGTCTCTTTATATAAAATTATAAGAATGCGAATAAGAGACGGATTACCATTAAATGAAGTTCGAGCCAATGTTTTATCATTTGAAAAAGTTAAACTAGTTGTGTATGGATCTGGACGTGGCTGTGATTTTAGGTTTAGATAGCACAGATCCGTGCCCACACCAACATCTCCAAATAAAAAGGTCAAGGGAATGATTCCTCATTTCATGCAAAAGCGTTCTAAGTCATCATAAAAAAGAGATTTTATAATAGGAATATATGGATTCATCAATCATAGCACAAGAAAAGAATAGTTGTGTTTATTTGATATCGAGCTTCAGCACATAGCGACTAGAATGCGTCGTTGGCCTGTGAATGAGGCCCGTCCATGAGCTGTTCGGATGTTGTCAAGCACGAGAACGTCACCTTTTCGCCATGGCCATTTCACTTCGTGCTGTTTCAGAACTTGACGTATATGATGGAGTGATGTGTCTGGAATGGTATCGCCATTTCCAAAGAAACAATTTTTAGGCATATCCAAAGGTTCTAAACGCTTTTGTAACGCTTGTCTTGTCAATTGATTGAGATCTGTCGGATGGAATAAATGAGCATGATTGCACCATACAGTTGTACCGCTATCCTGATGTAACCTGACAGCTTGACCTCGACGTACTGTCCGCAAACGATCGTTTGGTAACCATCTGAATTGAATGTGTTTATCTTTGAGAAATGCTTCCACGTCTTCTTTTGATTCAGTTTGATATGTATCTTGCCATGTTTTTCCGACACTAAAGCCACTTATCTTGCTTGGAAGATTAGTCACGTAAATTAGTTCTTTATCAATAAATTCTTGTCGAATATCAGGATCAATCGTGTCGAAAATGGCAGCTGAGTTGGCGATAGGTGTCTCACCACCAGCACCTTCATCCGGTGGTATTTGACAAAAGAAGAAAATCATCGAAGGCATATTATTCGAGTAGGACATTTCATTGTGCAGTGCCATGTCCAATTGGTTGGGATACTCAGTCGAAGTGAATACCTTATCAGTCAGGCGTGTCCGTGGAGATATACCATCACGATAGTCCAGAAATGTCTTATTATTGTCAGCCAGAGCCTCCACTACCTGAGAGAAGTCCTCAGGAGTGTCAATAGCGAATCCTCGAAATAGCAGAGCACCACATTGTTGTAATTCTTTAAGGAGATTCATTTTGTTTTTCTTAATTAAGGACAAAAGTCTCGAGAGTGAGTATTCGTTGTGCGTAGACTCGTACACACGAGGCATGCCAGCTTCCTTGATGAGAATGTATTCACGAAACGACTCCAAAGAATCATGGTTAGTGAAGCAGATTTGTTTTAACCTGTCTGATAAGTTCTTAATGCTGCAATTTTGAGGAATAATATCGATAGGCAATTCAATATTAAGTTTTTGCGATAGAAACTCAACAAGTGTGATGGCTTGCAAAGAATCGATACCTAATTGCTCGAACGGGGTTTGAGAATCAAGATTCCATACCATTGTGTGATATGATGATCCAAGAAGACGAATAAGTTGTTCCCGTACAATGTTCTCATAATTAAAAGATGGTTGGAATGATTCTTCCGTCATCGAGCGATACGTTTGATCGACAATGGATTCAAGCATTACTCGCTGAATAGGCTTCTCACTAGCTAAGATGAGTACTTTATCAGGATTGTTAGGATGAATTGTTATAATTAGTTTTTCTGCATTGGTTAATTGTAACTGATGATTGACGAGAGCCCTTTGGAATGCCGTCGCTATGGAGATTTTGTTTGATAAAATCATCATCGTTTCTAGATCTGCGATAGAACTTCGAACTCCCATTGCTGGATAGTAAGCTTCAGACGGCAAAGAAACATCGACGCTGGTTTGTTTCAGTTTCAATGGTAGAACAATACGACGATACACTACATCATCGTATGAGGTTTCATAAAGAGCGGCCAGAATATGACCGAACAATGATAAACCAAATATATTAGGCACGCAAAACTTTTCATTCTTCGGTTCTGTTGTTATTTTCTTCAGTGCAATGAGTAAATCATTCGTTGTTGAACACACCATACTTATGTCTATATTTCCTTCCAAAAGATCTTTGAGGGTGAGAGAAAGATTGGCTGAATAATGCTCAACGGGCAAGAATTGTACTAATAAATCAGTAGTCTGAATAAGACCCATTTCAAGAGCTTCGTAGTACAATGCCTTTAGGAACAATGAACTACAAAACCCAAGATTTAATTGTGTTTCATCATTTATTGAGGGTATTCTTTGTATTGATACAGAACTAGTGGTCTTTAGACTAAACATATTGACTGTTAAGAATACCTGCTTAGAAACCTTCCATGGAGGACTTTTCTGTGTTTTCACTTGTAAGTCGTTCGGTGCGCACATAGTTTGTCGTTTTTCGAGCAACTCTAAGAGATTATCCGATTTATAAGTGGTTTGTCGTTTTTCAAGCAACTGCAAGGCACTATCCGGTGTACATTTGTCTTGCTGTTTTTCGAGCGATGCCAAGATATTGCCCGACGTAGATGTAATTCGCTGTGTTTTCCATACATCGAAGAGATCATTGGTCGCGGATGAGGTAGAATTCATAGGTGACGACGATTTCTGTATACTTACTGAATTGTTATGAACATTTTTGACAAGGGAAAGTGCTCGATTATGAGTGACACAAATAATTCTCTCGAAGGGATAAGTAGGCAATACTACACGTCGACTATTTGTTCCTTGAAAGTATTCAGACCAGGCTATCGGTATGTTTTTGGTCCATATTAAACCCATCGTATAAAGTAGTGGTGATGGATAATTGTCTAACAGAGGCGAATTGATCACAGTTGCACCAGGTACAATACGTGAAAGTAATGAATTCAACGTTTTACCTGGTCCCATCGGAATGAATACGGTGGATTTATCGTTCATGATGAGATTGTTTGTCAACATATTAGTGAGACACGGACCAAATAGTACTGTTTGTCTTAAATGGTCGCACCAATACTTGACTTGTGTCATTTCTGAGTCACGCACAACTTGTCCTGTTACTGTCGACACTATCGGAATCGTTGGATCTCGCAGCGCAGTGTTCTTCAGACTATCCTCGAATTTCCTACAGATCGGATCCATCAAACGAGAATGAAATCCGGTAAGAGTATTCAATAATTTTACTTTCTTGCCTTGGTTTCGCATGTCCATTTCAAGCTTCTGTATATTTTCAATTGTACCAGAGTAAACGCATTGATTAGGTGAATTGATAACGGCCACATCAACATCGTATGCCTTAACCAGTGTTATTGCATCATCGCTTGAATTCAATTCGACAGCTAGCATGGCTCCCGTCGGTGCTATCGTCATCAGCTGGCATCGCTTTACTAACAGTCGTATAGCATCCTTCATTGTCATTACTCCTGCAACGCAAGCAGCCACGAATTCACCGCTACTATGTCCGACCAGATAATCTGGACGGATATTAAGCGACAAGAAGAAAGTCGCTAGACTATATTCCACAATAAACAACGTTATTTGAGCATATTGAGTAAGTGCGACCTGATCATTGAACGTTTCATCGAGGAGACATGCACGAATCGTTTGATGCATATTGGCGTCGATTTCGTGCAACTCTTGCAAGCAAGACTTGATCAATGATTTGCAAGCCTGAGGGCATTCATCATACAACTGACGAGCCATGCCCGCATACTGATTACCTTGTCCAGAAAATACGAGAACTAATCGAGGCTTGATTTCACCATCTTTGTTAATCTGTATTGTAGTACTCGATAATTGTCTTTTGAGATCTTCAGTTGAACAAGCAACAACAAAGCAGCGCTTACTATATGCTATTCGACCGCAGGCCAACGTAAAAGCGATATTTGCTAATTGATTGTCATTTACTTTGATAAGATGATCTAGTAGACGTTGTCGAACTTTTGATAAAGCATCATCTGTCTTTGCACTAAGAAGGAAAATATGGTATTTGGATGATAATTTCGAATCCTCCGGCGAGTAGCCTTGTTCGATGATAAAGTGAGTGTTGGTTCCACCTTGACCCAACGCATTGAGTGCTGCTCGTCTAGGTCGAGAAGCACCGTCGACTCTTGGCCAGGTGATTGTCTCAGTATTAATCTCAAAAGGTGGCTGTAGACGCAATGCCGTTGAGCTGAAATGATGAAAATTAAGTGTCGATGGAATTTCACAAGCTTCCAGCGACAGAATGATTTTAATCAAACCAGCGATAGTAGCTGCGTGAGCTGTATGACCAACATTGGTTTTGATTGAGCCAAGATATATCTGACGTTGTGTCGGTTGATTTTGATTCTTGTATGTCTTAGTCAATGCTTGAATCTCTAAGAGATCGCCCATTTGTGTGCCTGCACCGTGTCCTTCGACGTAATCGATCTCCAACTGGGGATATTGAATTTGAGCCATACTCAGTGCTCTTTGCATGCAACTTGCCTGCATTTCTGGGCTAGTTGTGGAATAGGTTGCCTTTTTCTGTCCATCATTGTTGATGGCGTAGCCTGTAATGATAGCACGAATAGGATAGCCATTTGCTTCCGCTTCTGTGATTTTCATGAGCACTACCACACCAGCTCCGTCACCACCTACGACACCATCGGCACCCTCATCAAATGCATGACAAACACCTGTTTTTGACATAATCATTCCAGGTTGATAATTGTAACCCATACCCAAAGGAAAATTGATGCAAACGCCAGCCACTATCGCAACTGTACAGTCACCTACTTCAAGGCTACGCAAAGCGACATGTAATGCGGTGCCTGACGATGAACATGCTGTTTGAATTGCCATCGCTGGTCCATTCAAGCCCAATTTATATGAAATGAATGTTGGTGCGCCATCCGTCATGTTACCTATTGCTACACGCATTATGGTAGCTGGGTCAAATGTCGAGATGCCCATACTAGCCTTCGTAGCATCGTACATTTCATAAGGATTGGCCCGAAATAGATTGTAGCATTCTGCATATGTATTGCGGCTAATCGTTCCAAACATACCGATCGTTCCTGTATAACTTTGTGGAACTAGTCCTGCATTTTCTAGCGCTTCATACGTAGATTCAAGCATGATACGATGTTGAGGATCTGTAATTTCTGCATCGATCTTTGTCATGCCGAAAAATGCATGATCAAAACAATATGCATTATTCATTGTCGAACCAGCTTGTACATAGTTCGGATTAGTCGCTAGTAAAGAAGCCATGGATGGGTCTTGCTCGAGAAGTTCCTTATGGGTCAAGCGTGAACAACAGTCAACACCATTGCGAAGTGCTGTCCATAGATCATCTGCTGTCTCCGTCGGACCATAGCGAGCAGACAAACCAATTATTGCCACACCTTTTCTAAGTGTATCTACTTCTTGAAAAGTTTTTGCCTTTTGAAAGTCTTGCACGAGGGAAGCTAGCCATCTTACTTGAGCTGTTATAGTGCGTTGTTCGAAAAGGATCATAGGATCAATTGTTAATCCGAACTGTTGTTCTAGTTGTGTGTGAAGTTTGACAATATTGATCGATGTGCCACCGCACATAAAAAAATCATCGTCGGCCTTGAACACACGTTTATTCACATCGAGATTTAAAACATTATTCCAAGCTAATTGTATCTTGGATTCGATTTCTGAAAGAGAATTCTGTGACGGTAATGGCAAGATATTCACATCTCGTTTGCCACCCGAGAAACTGATCGGAAATTGATCGATTGGTACAATGAACGATGGTAGCATATATGAGGGCAACCGAGCAGTAAGATACTGACGAATATCACTCTCTATCAATTTCTTTGGACGAACATATGCGACGATAGACTGGGTGTTCGGTACAATATCGTTTCGTACAAGAACAACTGCTTCGGTAATTGTTGAGTAACCTTGTAGCACTTGCTCAATTTCAGCTAGTTCAATACGAAATCCATTGACTTTCATTTGTGTATCAAGTCGACTGAGAAATAGAAGATTTCCATCTGGACAACGTCGCACACGATCACCACTACGATACACTTTCCCTTTCTCACCGTATCGATTAAGAACAAATTTTGTTGTAGTAAGATCAATATTGTTGATATAGCCATTGCTCACTCCATACCCACCAATCAGCAACTCACCTTCTTCACCATCTTCTACTAATTCAAGGGTTGTCGGATTAACAATGTACAATGGCGTGTCTGGTAGAGGAAGACCAATAGGCACTTGGGTATCGTCCAACAAGGTATTGTTGTTAATTGAAGTATCGTACCATGTTGCAATGCAGGTCGTTTCAGTGGGCCCATAGGCATTGATTAATCGCTTTGGAGGCTCGCTTTTTTGTAATATAGTACGCATCAGTTTAGCATTGGCACGATCACCCGCAAATAGAACGCATTCCATGTTTGCGAAGACATCCGGAACATATTCAGCAAGTATGTTAAAAATTGGCGTCGGCAAATACATGTGTGTAATATGCTGTTGAATAATTTGTTGATAAAGTACTTTTGGTTGAAAGATGAGTGCTTTGTCATAAATGATGAGCGTAGCTCCGTTCAACAATGCTCCATAAATTTCAAGAATGTAAACATCAAAACTACAGGAACATAACTGAGCTACTCTGGATGAAGGTGTGATAGCAACTGGCATGCGAACACGTCTAACGACTGCTTGGTGTTGAATCAAAATGCCTTTGGGTTCACCTGTTGAACCAGACGTGTATATTACATAACAACTATCTGATGGTTTGACAACAGGAAACAGTGCGCTACGCTTATATTCCTGGAAAAAAAAGTCAATTGAAAGAAAGCGAATGCTTTCAAAAGCTGTATGTGTGAATGATGTTTCCTTTTCGTCTTCTATAACTAGGTGCGCGCCGGCATCTTGAAGCATTATACGTATCCGTTTATCAGGCAGTTCTGGATCCAAATAAAGATAGGTTGAACCTGCCATGAGTACACCAAGCATGGCTGCTATCAGATGAGGACATCGTTTCATGTATAAGCCAATTACTTCCTTTGACTTTCCTTCTCTGTCATATAAATATGACGCAATTTGTTCTGCTCGCTGTAACAGTTCGGCATATGTCCACACTTGATCTTGGTAAATGACGGCTTGATGATCCGGTCGAGTCTCGACTCGTCGACGAAAACATTCATGAAGAATCATGTCAGAATCGTTTTGTCGGATTGCTTGTAATCTTTGCCACAAATATGTTCTTAAACACGTTGGCTCCTTAGCGATCGTTTCAAGTGCACACCGATAACAATTTGCCATTATTTTTGTTGTTTCAGATCGGAAAAGTTTACAGTTAAGATGAAAACCAACTGAGAATGGTTGTCCACTACCATAATCCATAATCTCAAGATCGATGTCTGATTTCGTATAGGGTAACAATAATGCTGAGTCATGCACACTTGCCCATTTAGTTCCATCCGAAAATGTCTCTGTGCGATTAAACAAATTGTAGGTATTTGTCTGAAAGAGTACCCGTACCACTGGAAGATATGTAAAAAGGCTCGGATCTGTGCTCACTAAGCGCAAACGCTGTACGATATCAGCAAATGGCACCATCTGATGTTCCATCCCAAATAAAACTGAATCCCGTACACTTTCAAGGAGATCGATAAATGTCGTATTGGCATCATTAGGTAGTCTTGTACGTATTGGAATTGTGTTAATTAATGGACCGAATAGATCGCTGATACCCGGTTGTGAACGTAAAGATATAATAGATCCAAGCACAATATCGGATGTGTTAAAACAATACACGCTTAGTAAACATTTGAACAACGTCAGTAGAAGGGTATGTAATGTGCAAGCATGAGATATTGCCAACTCTCTTAGTTTTGTTGCTAATTCTGTAGGAACCAGGAATAAGAAGATGTGTGAATCTAAAACAATATCTTGATCTTGTTGAACACCAAAATCTGTGTCCAGCATCAGAGAGCGAAAGTCACTTAAATAATTAACCATATTGTTCAACTGCTGACTGGAACATGGTGTTTCGGAAACATTTATTGCATAGTCATAAAATGATTTTTCTTTGTTCGATTCCAATAACACTGTTGAGTTCCCCGCAGCGTACAGATCAAATAGTTCCTTGAAGAATCGAGTGACTGATTGCCCATCACATACAATGTGATGAAAACAAATTAATAGTACATGCTGGTTACCAGATAAGTGCAGAATGACGAATCGGCATGTATCTCCTTTCTTCAAATCGAATTCTCGCATCGAATAATATTGTAATCGTTTTCGAACTTCGAGCATTTGTAGTGTACCTTCGATGGATTCTTCAATAAAAGGTAGATTCCAATCATTCTTCTCTTCTTGCCAGCATGTACCGCTACATTCTTCCTCGAATTTAGTTCGTAATAAAGCAAACTTGGACATAAGATAATGAAGAGAGCGACTAAGTACTGCCACATTTAGTTCACCAGTAATCTCGAAAGCAATCGGTACATTATAGTAACAACTATCAGGTTTCAATTTCCAAAGTAGCCAAAATTGCTGCTGTGCTGGAGTTAAGGGAGCGCGACATTGATTATCTATGTTATCGAAAATTTTTATCGACTGTTTTGGTTTTTCTTTATTCTGGCTTATTTGTGACTCTATGCATCGAGCAAGTTCGAACATTGATTTTGCCTGAAATACCATCGGAATGGTAATTTGAACGCCGAGGGTTTCATACAATTTTGCGATCATTTCCATAGCAGAGAGAGAATGACCACCAAGTCGAAAGAAGTTACTGTTCATATCGACATCCTTGTTTTTCAATACTTGAGCACATATTTGACTAATAAATCCTGGAATATTCAATGATGATCCTCCTTGGGATGGCTTTGGAAGAGACTTTTTGTCAATCTTGCCAACAGTGTTAAGAGGAAATTGAGCCACTGGCACAATATAAGTTGGTATCATATATTCAGGTAGACGCTTGGTGAGAAAAGTTCGTACTTCATCAGAATCCAGTAGAGAAGAAGAATATAATGGCTGAACATAGCCGACAAGATACTTCTCTTCTTCCGTTATGTCTTCACGTAATATAACAATGGCATCTGCAATAAGTTCATGTTGAAGAAGATGAAATTCGATTTCTCCCAGTTCAAGACGTTGTGATCGGAGTTTAACTTGATTATCTTCACGATAAAGAAATTCAATATTGCCATTATCTAACATACGGCAAATGTCACCAGTGCAATAAACAAGGCCTTCACCAAACGGATTAGGAATGAACTTTTGTTGCGTCAAATCAGTACGATTGTGATAGCCATAACTCAAGCCCATGCCTCCAATCAATAGTTCTCCGGGCACTCCACGCGGCATCAGTTGAAATGACTTATCGACAATATAGACAGACGTATTTGTTAGAGGTGTTCCAATAGGTACAGTCAATGCTTCACCTGGGATCGGACCGCTGAGCTCATAAAATAAAGCAAACACTGTTGTTTCCGTTGGCCCATAAACATGAACAAATTTGTCAAGAACTTGATGTTCCATGGCACGACGCAAATGCTTTATATTCACTTTTTCACCCCCAAAGTAAATCTTTCGTAGAGAATTGAACAGCACTTGTGAGGCTTCTTGTTGTGCAAGAACATTAAATACTGCGGTCGACGGACTGATAATATCAAGTTTGAGTTCGAGAAGACCTCTGGCTGAGCAAGTCAACTCTGGAGTAATAATTACGAGTGTTCCTCCATTTAACAAGGTACCGAACATCTCGAACGTTGACATGTCGAAGCTGAATGAAGACAATTGTGCTATGCGCATTCCAGGACCGATGGAGTGGTAGTTAACATCGACCATACGTGTTACTATCGCCCTGTGTGAAGTGCGTACACCTTTTGGAGTGCCAGTTGATCCAGAAGTGTACAAGATATAGGCGAGTGCAAAAGGATCATTAAACGATTCTAATGTAGATTTAGACGACAGTATTGATGAAGTTTCATATCTTATTGTCGGTATGCATATCGTGCACTCTGAGCTTTCTGTAATCATAAGACTTGCATGAGTATCTTGCAGAATGAAATGTTGCCGTTCCGTGGGTAACGTTAGATCAATGTATACATAATAATTAGCGCTAAGAAGAACGCTCAGTATCGTTTGAATTAGATCAATTCCACGTTGCATGCGAATGGCAATGCATTGCTTTGATGAGGAATTTAAACATTGTCGAATAGTTTGACTGAAATTGTTCGAGTTTTGCCAAATCTGTCTATATGTCAATTGGATAGCACCATCTTCAACCGCAATCGCATTAGGCGTGCGTTCAACTTGCTCCAAAAATAGTTGACAGATATTCTTATCATGAGATCTGCTTGATCGGACGACGGATGAAATCGACAGCAAATCATTATTTGACACTATAGACCAGTCATTACAAGGAGCTAGTGGATTCAACAAAACAAAACGCGTGAGTTGTAGCCAATGATGAAGTAATTGTTCAATGAAGCTAGTATGAAACAGATTGGATTGGAAATATGCTTCAATCGATATAGCACTTGGCTCCGGCCATATATATATATCAAGTTCAAACTTGGGAGCTTGCTCGTGAATAGAAACCTTGCGCAAGATATTCATTGATTTGTTGCCAACATTCTGATAGGCAAACAGGATGTGGAATAATGAATTTTGATGTTGATCTCGAGGTAAATGTTCGAGTGCACTCAGTACACGAACAAATGGTATTGATTGGTGAGCGAAAGCATCGAGAGTAGTATCCTTGACTCGGGATAGTACATCAGTGAAATTGCAAATGCAGGACAAGTCAGTTCGAAGCACCAATGTATTTGTGAACAGACCAATGGTATTTTCAACCTCCGACTGGGTACGATTAGCCACAGGAACACCAACTACCATGTCAGTTTCGTGAGTGTAATTTACTAATAGCAATTTGAAAGTGCTTAATAAAATCATGAATGGAGTCACATCTTCATCTTTGCTCATAGATTGAATCATTTGGGTTATGTCAGATGGAAACATGAAATGAACTCGTTCAAAGCTAGTTTCACTAGTTTGCAGTGCTTTAATATCATGTAAAAGACGAGTTGGAGTCAAAAGTCCATTGCTTAATTTGTTCTTCCAGTAAACTAAATCGGCGTCATATAAATGTGGATCTTGTTGGTGTTCGAGTTGAGCATATTGAACGAATTGCATGATAACAGGAGGAAGTGTTTGCGATGTCAAAATACCTTCGAGGTCTCGTACGAAGAGTCCGATTGACCAGCCATCGATAATGAGATGGTGAACGATCATTGTTAAAATTCGTTGATATGCATTTATGCATAGAAAAAAATGGCAAAGAGGTTGGTGTTGGTGCAAATTAAATTTTCTCCTAGCGAGTTCAGTCAATATTTGATCTGTTTCATCGATATTCTTAATTTCAATTTCTTCAAATATGCTGAAACCAGCCATGGTCAAGTCACTCTTTAGTGTTGTAACTGTTTGATGAATCTCACCAGATGCATTGCGTGAGAAAATCATCCGTAGACTGTCATGACGTTGCAGTAAAATATAGAGAGCTTCTTTAACTCGATCATTAGTTATGTCCTTGGAGAGAATTTCAAACGCGCATGCAACATTATATAGTGGAATGCTAGAAGAATTGTGTAGCTCGTCAGCAATCCAAATACTTTTCTGAATGAGTGTTAATGGGGCACTTTGACAGTTATTCTTACTATCTTCAAATGACTTCTTCATCGGTGTTGAATTCTCGACATATTCAATTAAATCCGACAGATTAGTTTGGGAAAAAAATTGTTCAATCGGCACTTGAATGTTGAACTCGCGTCGAAGAGCGCATTGAAGTTGCATCGCCGGAAGTGAATGGCCACCAAGTTCGGTGAATGTTAATTGACTGCTTTTTTCGTCATCTTCTCGAGTTTCTAATGTGCTATACCAAAGATCCATTACTCGTTGAGAATGTTCATAGTTGTTGATCCCGTTGGTCATAAGACTCGAGTTATCCTGTACTCGATTTTCATACTGCAGAACCAGTTGTTTGCGGTCGATCTTGCCACTCGTTGTTCGAGGCAATGCTGTAGTTGCACAAATAAACACCGATGGCACTTCGAACTCCGGCAGGTGATTCCTAATCCACTGCTGAAGAACACTGTCAGATAGATCACACGAAGACATGTGCACTACAGCAATAAGCTGAGCTTTTGCTTCATGAATAAAACATCCACATTCACGCACAAGAGGATTCTGCATACAGACAGCTTCAACTTCTTCCAGTCGTATACGTGCATCACCACTTTTCACCTGTATACTATCGATACGGCCTAAAAAAAGCAACTGGCCTGTTTGGTCACACTCGCGAGCGCAATCACCTGTCTTGAAATATCGACGTCCGTCAACATCATATCTGAACTTAGACGCTGTCATGTCAGAATCATTCAAATAGCCATTACAGAGTCCGTCACCAAAAATCCATAGTTCATCACTGACAATCTTATAATATATATTATCAATAGGTTTACCAATAGGAACTGTATCATATTCATCACTTAGATGACGCACTTCATAATATGTAGCACCATTAACGGTTTCTGTAGAACCATACAAATTCACTAAGAGAGCTTTTGATGACAAAGCCAAAAATTCTTTACATATAATTTTGGGTAGCGTTTCTCCGCTAACAATTACATAGCGAAGGGAATTGAAACAGCCATCCAACATCGTTGGTAACAATTTAAGCAAGCGGGAAAGCACGCTTGGAATGAGTGTAATACGTGTGACAGCCGTTCGTTGAATCAATTGGAGCAACAGGCAAGAGTCGTGCATAGTAGTTGCAGATGCCACCACGGTTGGTACACCTGTCAATAGACCACCAAGCATCTCCCATATATAGTCGGAGAACATCACTGATGTTTGCCATAATTGTACATCATCGACACTCCATGGATATGTTCTCCACATCCAGCGAAATCTATTGTATATGGCTCGATAAGGAACTAAAACACCTTTCGGTTGACCGGTCGATCCCGATGTATAAATTATACACATTGTATCATCACATGAATGAATTTCAAGTGGAGCAAGAATATCTGACTGATATCCTTGCTGTAGTATTTCTGAAAATGAGCAACTAATGGCTGATGTAGGAAGGTCACTATCAGTAATTGAAGAGGTTTGATCAGTAATAAGCAGAGCAGGCATCGTATCAGTAAGAAAGAGATTTCGTCGTGTGCCTTGTATATTCGGCTCTATAAGTACGAATGGAGAACGATGGAGAAGACATGCTACTACACTTATAACTAAATTAGCACTTCGTTCCATCTGAATGGCAATCAATTGTTTAGGCTCGATGGGAATAGTACGTAGTCCTCGTTCGAATCGACATGATGCATCATGTACACTAGCGTATGTATACTCTGAGACATCATTCAAATTTTCATCGATGATTAAGCATGTACTTGAAGGGCGACTATAAGCGATCCGATGAAAACGTTCAGCAAAATCTTCTTCATCCACTTTTTTGGTCATCAATGACATTTCACTAGTTCCAGTAAATTCTTTCTCCATGAGTTAACCGTTGAAGTCGGAAATATTTTTCTTTGAAAAAAAATGAATTCGTTTCTAGCAATATTTATCTGAAAATGAATATATATTGTTCATAATCGACAGCTCGAATATTGAAACGTCTTTCAAAATACATTCTCGATAGTCAGAGCTGTATTACAAAGTCATTTGACTGAAGAATATCGGTATCTCTGGAAGACTTCGAAAGAAATGTAACAAAAACAGCGATAGTGAATTTACTGTACGGTAGGTGTGAATACCTACGAATGTGGGTGTGGGTGTGAGTGTTGGTGCGGGTAGGGGTGAGAATGATGAAGTGAAGACTTGCACCCACACCCTAGATGAATTTCATACCAATTTTTTCCAGTTTAGATGAACCTTATATTGATTTAAATTGGGCTTAAACAAGTTTAAATTGTTTGAAAAAGTTGAAATTTACGTAATTCAATTTAAATTCAAAATAAATTTAACTTTTTAAAATATACATGTATAACACATTTAAATTTATTTTTAATTTAAATTTGCAAAGACTTCAGTTTTCAAGAATTTCACAGAAAATGGCCTCTCTTTTTCTGCAGGAGAAAAAAATATACAGACATGATTGAGTCTCTAAAAGATTCTCTCTTTTATCCGAGTACAGAGCCGCTCAAAAAATGATTTATCACAGACAACAATTTTCTAGAACCATTTATGACACATTTATATCGTGTCCAGAACTATTTTCATAAGGTTCTGAAATTAGACAGAAACCAGAAGCTTGCAAAGGTTTGAACACTAACTGTTTTTCAGGTTACCTATTCAACAAGATGTCTGAAGCTATCACAATGATTAAATAACAGAAAGATAATAAAAATTTAAATATGATCCTCTATTTTTCTCACAGAATATTGCAGTAGCTGTCCGGATACTTCAACAGTAGAATTCTAGAATTCTTTCATCAAACTCGATAATTATACATATGGAAGTTCTCTCTAACAATTTATTGCACACATGCAAGTGGCAACTAAAATTGCCTATAGTCAAACAGGATTTGAACTCGAGTTGGTAAAATCTCGCTGAGATATAGATGGCGTCAGGATCACTCAATGTCTTTCCGATCTAGTGTTTATCACTGAAAATTCAGTACGGTTTCTAAACAACTCCATCAAACTCGACAAAATTCATAGCATGAGTAGTTGGATAAAAGTCCTGTGCAACGATCAGATAGTTGACTCGTAAGTGCCTCCTTCAAGATCTTTAGAACTCAAATCCCATGTAGCAAACATATGCATATTTTCAAACGCCTATCCATATTTACGACTAGCGAGAGAGCTACCCCAACTAATTTCGAGCTTTCGACTTTATCTTTTGACTATACGCAGGCTTCAGTGAGACTAAGAAAACTCTAGAAGCGTTCGTTCTTACGGCTCTTCGTTGCTAATATAGAGTCAAAACTACGACGTCATTTAAGATTTTTTTCATTTTTGAAACGTTTCTTTTGTTTTCGTATCCAAATAGTTCTAGGTTAATCTTCATACGGCTATCTCTAATAAAAAGTTTGTTTTCTTCGATAACTTTCTAGACAACAAGCTTTTATTAGAGTTAGCTCTATAAAGGGTACGCTAGAACTAACTGAATGAAAAATCAAAAGAACCTGTTCAAAATTGAAAAATTTCTTATATTAAGCCATAGTTTTTATTGTATCTTGGAACCGCACAGCCGTAAGCACGAATGCTTCTAAAGTTTTCTTAGTCTCACTGGAGCCTGTATATGGTGAGAAGATAAAGCCGAAACTCGGAATCAACTAGGGTAGTTCTCTCGTAAGATCATATATGAATAATTTTGATTAACTGTTCGATCATTTTTCTAAACAGCGAATACAATTATAGGTCCAAATTAGATTTAATGTTTTAACGTTAGTATAAGTGAAGTTCGTTAGCTAGCCTGATTATTAAATATAAAACTCGGTAAGACAGATCAATTTAATAAGATCTAACTGGTATATTTATTAGTGAGTTAGCTAATGTGATAACTTGTAAGTTAGAAAGTTTGTAGTACCAAAAAACTGATAGCCGTAATTTCAATCCAGTGCTGTATATTTTCATTAAGTTAAATCAGTCGCATTTACTTAACATATAAATTATTCAGTTAGTCTGATTTCCTAACATATGATCTAGTAAGTTTAATGATCTTACTACAATGAGGTAAACGTAACAGCCAGGGATGTTAATTTATATTTACCTTTCATCTAATTTACGCGTAAATCAAATGATAAGTAATTTATATTTTTTATAAAGTGAACGGTAAATGACACCCCTAGTAACAACTGTAATTTAAAATCTTACTTCAGATGTTTGCGATATATTAATCAATCTGCCTTAGTCATAATACTATAGTTCTATTACTACTCCAGACCATGGTTAGGTCAACAAAATTGTTTTTTGACACTTTTCTGCTTCTATTTTAATGCGAGTTCATTTTTCAGAACATCTAATACATTTACTGTTGACAAAAAGAAATTGCTACTGACTGACATGACAATAGTAAAACTTTTCTACTGTGAGAATTGTTTGTTTGAAGTGAATTTTCAATGCTTGCCTGCCAATGCGCCATCAACCATAAGGACTTCATTTGTTGAATACAACTTAAAAATGCACTGATTTTGCACTCAAAGAGCTGCTCCTTAAATAGTTTAATGAGTTATTTGTTCTATTTTTGTTTGATGTTTTTTTGTAGTAACGTCGTAGAAATGCTGATTCATAGGCATGACATTCAATGACGTAATGATGCATCATTAATTTTCTTCCTATTTTATCATGTTTGATGTTTTTTTGTAGTAACGTCGTAGAAATGCTGATTCATAGGCATGACATTCAATGACGTAGTGATGCATCATTAATTTTCTTCCTATTTTATCATGTTTGATGTGCTATTTATGGCTGAATATGCACGATAGTATCTATTAATTAGACGAAGTCACATTTCTTTCAGCACGTGATACAAATTATTCATTTGAAATACAAGATCGATTCAGCATATATGAATTTTTCTAAGATAATAAGGTAAGAATCTGTTTGAAGTAGGAAACCCACTTTATTTTGACTTATTAGATAAATATCAAAAAATTTTATTGTTCAAAAAAATAAGCTGAATTAAAAAGCAGAGACTTCTTTCTTTTGTGCATAAACAGACAACTACATCGTCGAACAACAGAATGTTTATCGATATACTTTCTTGTTACTAAGGTCAATTTGAATGTGTGATATTTTTATTATGTGAAACTCAAATATCAAAAGATCTATCGAAAAAAAATTTTCTAAACATTATATGTTTAAAAAACGTATCATAGATTTTTGTAAGTTATAGACTCCAAGTTAGAAATTATACTTGCACTAAAAATTTTCTTTGTAATGTACTGTATCTTTATTTCTGAAAATACAGAATTATTTATCATGATTTGATAAATATAAAGAATTCATACTGATTCATTGACATCAGCGGTAGTACTTTACTCTTACTTTATAAAATAAAATTATATAAAACCTTTATTTTGGAAGATAAACGTAGATGAATTTTTCATTAAAAAAATAAACATAAACTAATTATTTGGCTTTAAAAATATAGAGAAAGTAAAACAATAAAGGGTTCTTTTTCCGAGTGATAATAATATTGAACATTTTCTGAGACCAAAGACCTTATATTCAGAAAGACTATTATCATCAAATAAATTTATTTGTCTTGAAAACAAGCTAATTCAAACTTTATTTGAACTTCCGCTTTTTTTTTCTAATATTTAACATAATTCAATCACAAAAGTGATAATTAAATCAAAACAGATATCATATCCTAAATCAGCATCAAAAACAAACCCAACTTATGGATATTTAAAATATTTGTAGGATCATATTTTCCATCGAAAAATTCATTTGTATTCGCTCTTAGAATACTTGATTAAAAAAAAATGAGGGCTACCAAAACGCTGGTTTTATTGTTTAAACGTTCTTCAGTTTGTGTTCTACTATCATTTTGCAATATTAGCGCTTGATTGTCATTGCCGAAAGCGTTTTTTGATAAAATTCATTTTTTGACCGAAGTTTTCTGAGGGCGAGTATGGATGAATTTTTTGATCGAAAAAAATCATCTCACAAATATTTCAAATATTCATAATTCAGGTCCCTTTCTGATACTGATTTAGGATATGATATTTGTTTTAATTTAATTATCACTTTTGCGACTAAACTATGCTAAATATTAGAAAAGAAGCAGAAGTTCATATAAAGTTTCAACTAGCTTGTTTTCAACACAAATAAATTTATTTGATGACAATAGTCTTTCTAAACATAAGTTCTTTGCTCTCAAAATATGTCCAACACCATTATCACTCGAAGAAAGGATCGTTTATTCTATTACTTTATCTTTATCCTTTAATATAAATGTTAATGAAGATAAACGATCATCCCTAATTAACATAGATAGGGATGCACGGTTCCGGTTTTTATCGGTTCCAAAGAACCGGAACCGGTGGAACCGATTGGAACCGAAACCGGAACCGATTAGAACCGATAAGAACCGATTGAAACCGAAACCGATAAGAACCGATTGGAACCGAGACCGGAATCGGTCAGAACTAGGGATGTAACGGTGACGATAACCGGAGGTACAGTTATTGGTTGAAATCGGTCGTCAAGAAAAACAGCATTTTTTAAGAAAAT
>CAJNSZ010001819.1:0-20901 GCA_905329745.1 Rotaria sp. Silwood2
CTTGGGTACACGGTAAGATCCTTTAAAGGTTCCGGGTTTTTTTTATTCGTTTTTTGAAACTTTCAACACATTTGCAAACTTTTTGTCATCTACCGAACCTTTTTTTGAGGTTCCAGAAAGTACCTTTTTTTTTACAGTGTACGCACAGTCACGTGTAACTTATATATATATATATATATATTGACAGCTATACAAAGAATACACAGGAAGAGAAACAGAATAAAAGGAAAAAACGACGCCAAGTGACGTCAGACTTAGAAAAATAAACATCGTAAAACATACTAACATAAATTATTCTCTCAATATTTTCAAATGATTTCGTTCATAGATAATAACTTTCAAAGGACGCAAAATATCACCATCAGCTAGATATGCATAAACCAAGAAAGTTTCAATAGTCGATGTCGCTCGAATTCAGAGAATTACATAATTAATTTTTGTCTGTATAATGTAAAAATAATACTTCAGCAGTATAAACAAAAAGACGCCAATAGCTTGAAAGTACAACATCGAATTTAATAGTAATTCGCCGCTTTAATGACCTCGGAAAATGATACAATCAGAAATATAGAACCGTTTTAATAAGTTTATTCACACAATAGGAGGATGGGATCTCTTCATAATTATTATTATGAACCCCACGTACATCTTTCAACTAAAATCACTATGTTCGCTGGGTTAGGCTCGAACACACTAATATCACATCAGATAGAGTTTTCTATGTCTGCATAAATTTTTGACTACGTGGTAATTGTACGGGGTGGTCGAATGGGCTAAAGTAGTCATGAACCATTGGCTTCATGTTCGAATCGATCCCGAAGCAACATAATATACTTTGTAATAATAACCCAGGTCCGAATTCTTTTCAGATCTATTATCAACGGTCCGCATAAAGTGCTATGTACAGCTCCATTGCAGCTTGCTTACCCCAGGACCACTTCAACGTCATGTTACAAACACTGACTGGATGATTCCCCCAGTCAGAGTGCGTGACGAAAAAAACCTACCGATTTGATAAGAAGGGCGCAACTGGATTATTTTGGCGCTGGGATTGGGGTGGGCTTTTTACTAAAATTTTTCAAAAAACTCAAAACTAAACAGCTATTTTGCTCAAAAATCCGACCACTCGTATATTCTCTATCCGAGCATTTCATTGTCCTTACAACTGACTCGAATTACACCCTTTCTACACCTTCTAAAACTACATTACGACTCGGAATCCAAGCATTTGCATATTCCAGAAGTAACTACTCTTTTCAGTCATACCGTCCTTCTGAAATTTCGAGAAAAAACCTATACTCTGATGAAGCCTGTTGAAAACTGCATCCGACCCTGAGTACAAAAGTCCATCGTAAAGACATTTCTTAAGCACTTTAGATCCCAAAAGAACGATACATTGGAAAAAATCACCATTTTGGCCAGTATTGCCCTTATGGAATTTTTTGGCCAACGAAATTTCGAGAAAAAAACTATACTATCGTGAAGCCCGTTGAAAACTGCATCCGATCCTGAGTACAAAAGTCCATCGTAAAGACATTTCTTAAGCACTTTGGATCCCAAAAGAACGATAAATTGGAAAAAGTCACTATTTTGGCCAGTATTGCCCTTAAGGAATTTTTTGGCCAACAAAATTTCGAGAAAAAAACTATACTGTGATGAAGCCTGTTGAAAACTGCATCAGACCCTGAGTACGAAAGTCCATTGTAGAAGCAATTTCTATGGGATTGTTCTGCGTGAAAGTCTGCGACCTCCGAAAAAAGTAGGTAAAAATATAGTATTTGCTTAGAAATTTTCGCTAAGGATAATTATTTATATTTCGTTCATAAATGGTTTTGTGACGAATTTAACGCTCTTTCAGATGAGCCTATTTGGAGCAATATCATATTATGTTGTGGCAAAGATAACCTCTCTGGACTGGTAAAAAATAGGGCATATTTCACAGGGCCACAAGGCATCAAAGAGGTTCAAAAATATATTGAATTTGATGTCAAAAGATTCAGCGGAAAATTCTGCATCAGATCATGAACTTCTTTTGTGAATCCGTTCGTGAGCCGGTTCCTGTTCTTATGCGCCCCCGTTCTTTCTATCTAATTCATATAAGACTGACATATTTATGATGATTCTACTATAAAGTTACAGAAGAAATATTATTGACTACAAATGTCAAAATTAAATGAATATATTCATACTGTGTTCTGTGTTTTCATTCATGTCGATAAGATTTACAAATGAAAAAGAAATCTTTTCTTATTTATTAATGCGTTAAACAAATTTCTGAAATTATATCAGACGCTACCATCAAAGTAAAGCTTTGCCACACAATGATGATGGTGTTGCTAAAACAATAATACTAGACAATTAAAGCTGACAGATTTAAAACAAAAAAAAGATGCTAAATAGGTACTTCTGTATCTGATGAAAACTATCCTCTGACAAATCATCAAATTACAAATTGTTGCGAGAAATATCCATAACACATTGGAAAAAAAGTAAGAAATCTAAAATGTCTTTGGGTGTGGGTGTCGGTATAAGATATGGGTCAAGATTTCCTCTTGAATTACACTCACACCCACACCCGATTATTGGTAGAAGTAAATGCTTTTTCTATTTAAAATTTGTACACAGTAGCAATAAATAGTGTAGTTAATCTTTTATTTATCATTAGTAACAAATGAATCGTCGTTATCATTTATTACTGGTAAGCAGTAAATACCAACACCTACTAGTTACTTCCTAAAAATGGGCAAATCGATTATTTACTAGTGATTGCTACGTGATTTAAATACATTCGATCATAGATAGGTATCGCAAACTACTTAGTTGAAATGAACACTGACTACACATTAGCAACGGATGAGAATTAATCACTACTGGGCAACTAACAACTAATATGCGTTAGGAACACCACTGACTAAAAGTGTAACAATAATATAATTTTGAAAGTTACAACTTATTGTTTGATAATTACGGTTAAACGGAAAAAAACCTGTAAAAGATGATTTTTCCGAAAAACATTATTGAGATATTTTAAACGATTTCGGTCAGAATTTGAAAAAAAACCCTGTTGAGAGGCATTTAATGTAAAAATTTCGTCGCTAAAAACTTTTTTTTGTGTTAAAACGTGTTTACGGTTGTTAAGCTTCTGCGTGGAGTGGTCTTCCTGAGAAATATGTGAAGAAATGATTATCGTCAAAACAGTCACCTATATAACTAGACGCCTTTACTTTGATCCTTCAATTAAAATTAAGAAGCCCCAAACTACTTTTTCACTATTCAAACGTTTTTTTTTTATAAAATTCATTTTTTCATATACTCCTGAGAATCACGAAGGATCAAAATTTGATCGAAAAAAGTCGTCGAAGCAATTTGAAACTTATATAGATCGACTCCATTTTGTGTGCTTATTTGAAATATGATACATTGTTTAGGTTAAGCGAGGTTCTTCAGCTCGAAAACCATCGAATATTGGTCGAAATAGACACAAATTGACTCTCAATTACAGTGATTAGAGCCATAGTGCTTTGGTAGACATCGAGTTTCAAGTCGAAAACAGTGTCATCAAGAAGAGCACATTGAATTACAAATTTGTTTAAAAAATATCGAGGCGCATTCGCAGAAACTATAATTTCACAAGACTGGAAAAAACCATTATGAGGGACAATAGGATCCTATCTGGGAAGTATTTGGCGATTATTAACATAGCAAAATTGAATATCTAATACTGTCTTATATACCCTGATAAAGAAAAAAATTCTGCAACCAAGATTCTACTTTTGATGAAAGTTGATCGCATTTTAATGAACTTCACGTCAAAAACTGGATTTTAAGACTTTTAGAGAGTGCTTCAGATCTTCCTTATTATATAAATAGTTTTGAAACAAAAATGTGATATTTATAATCATGGTACTTATAGCACCATCGAACTATAAAGACTTATAAGAGAACTGCAAGAAAAATATTTTCTCGATACCTGAGCGAAACCACGAATGTGATAAATTGACTTATGATAAAGTAGAAAATAAATTTATGAAAAATAATAAGAGATCAACGGTGATTCTCAGGCTAACAAAGTTAGGCTCAGACTTTTCGGGACGCTGTATTCGTAATTTGACACAACATATTGACATATTGGAATGCCAATAATGCACGTGCTGATGCAGCAATGCATCAGTAATAAACAACTACACGATATATTTTATCTTATTTTATTTTACTTATATAGCAAAACAAAGATTCTTCACTTTACTTTACTTTTCTGGTAAAGTAGACTTACCTAGCATAACTTTTTCGAAGTAAAATAATGTTAAAGTAACAGCCCTAATTCAAATGCGATTAATCAGTTGAAAACACTCCCTTGTTAGAAGTACCTATCATGCCAAAATTGTGATAATGGTTCCATATACGTTGATGTGGGTTAAGGCAAGACCTTTTTTTTCTTCATAGCCCACACACCATCTCCCAAAAAAAAGCTCATGAGACAAAAAAATTTTCTCTTTTTCGTTTCTCGAAATTTTTTATTACCACCTACTTAAGTATTACAAAAATGGCTGAAGCAAAACCATCATTAGAACGATAATCTTTTCAACGTTTATTAGAAAATATACATATAAACTCAATTGTGTTAGATACTCAATATCGTATGCATTCATCGTTAATCGATTTTCCATCACAAGCATTCGATGATGGTTCATTACAAATTGGTATCAAAACTGAGCAATGATCAACACCACAAGAAATTAAATTTATTAATAAACAAATACCATTAATGTTTGTTGATGTTGATCAAAGTTATGAAACAATTCATGGATCGAATATTTAGGATAAATAGAAAGTTGAATTAATGTGTGACAGAATTCAAACATTTTTACTACGTCGTCAACCAAATTTATGAGCATAAAATATTTTCATTTTCTTTTGTTAAATTTTTATTTTTAATTTTATTATAGAAGTTGTATTGGTGTTATTACACCTTATACACGAGAGGTTAAAGAAATTGTCGAAAAATGATTAACTATTGAAGTCGCGAAAGGTGTTGAAATTCAAACAATGGATGGGTTTCAAGGACGAGAAAAAAGTATTATTGCTATTTCTCTAGTGTGATGAAATAATGAAAATGAGATCGGATTTTGAATCAATGAACAACGTATGAGTGTTCTTTTGATACGAGCGAAATGTGCATAATTCAACATGCTTTATAGATCAATATTTAATAAAACAAAATCAAATAACGAATGAACATCAATCTCAATCGACAATACAGTTATAAAAAAAAAACAAAAAAAATTCTAGAAAAAGCTATCCATAATAAAATCTGTGAACGATGTTTGTTTTAAACATTTTATTTCAGAATTTACTTATTTATCTATCTATGCTATTCAATCAATATATATTTCTACCTGAGTTGATAATGGATACTTTTTTATTACTAACGGCAAGAAAACAAAAATTCTTTTTCATTTTATGCGAAAAATTGTTATCTTTTATTATGAAACATGAGATAAAAGTAGATTTCAAGGAGAAGTTCTTTTTGAAAGTAGTATAGTGAAATCATGATCTAGATTGTGATGAAAGTTTAAACTATTCTGTATGTTTCAATCTTCGCATATTGCTTTACATCTGATAAAAATTGACTTCAGATGTACAAATAATAGAAACAAGAAAATATACACAAACTCTAACACTAATTAGACTTATTTTGCCAGCTCAAAGGATCCAGTAAGGGTGTGTGTACAAAGAAAGTCATACCCATATCAAAACTAATACACCATCTTTACTCACATCCTCAAGGTTTCTATTACATTACCAATGTAGTTTTGAATCTCTTTGCATCGATTGAATGTCATCTTTCTATATGATTGTCACGAAAAAAATCATTTCATTTCGTGGAAATCACGTATATTTTCGAATAACATATAGTGAGTGAAAGTTTGAATCGAAGTTTTTACGGCTCTTCCCATTCAGGCCCTAGAAACTGAGAGAGAGGGGAGGGAAGGAAAAACAGGGTGTGGAGTGTGGCTACCGCCGTATGATATCGAGTGTGGTTGCCTCTTTCGCCACGTTCGTACCTAGACTGACACATCTCACAGCCCCATATTCACCCCGGCATCCACAAGTCACAGCTGCACACTCACACCCTCCTTATTTTTCCTCGTTACGATTTCTTTCTAACCACATAATTTTTTCTAGATTTTGAAACAACGCTCTATCTTTTAGTCGAACTCGCTCTCAAAAAAACATTCAGTCGTATTTAAAATTTGGAAATGTTGTTGCTAAACTAGTCAATTAACCCAAGTTTGGACGCCGTTTTTTATCGATGAATAAATCACTAGGATCAATTGAAATATAAATTATTTTCTCTAATTCTCAATCAGTACGTTTAAACGCAATTTTCCGTTTAGTTGATAGAACTTTTGAGTCAAACAGCAATGTTCAATGCCAAAATAAAAGACTAAATTTAGAATTATGGTCACACGTGAAATATAACACACTCAAATGTACAAGTGTATGATGTGACAAACTTTCAACACATCAATCGTAATGAAAAAATGTATTCAATCACGTAAATCTGTATTTAGGACTACCAGCATTGTACACTGAAATGATTCCGCATCTCGATCATTTTTATATCAGAATTATTTTTATCGCAATATTGTATTTCATGATAAAACAGAGGTTCATCGAATACCAATTAAAGTTATGACTTATTAAATCAATCTACATCGTGCATAAAGAACATATGTATTTGTCAAATGTATCAATGGGTCTCATACCAATCTTTATGCGTGCTTGAATAACAATAAACATTAATACTGCGTAAAATTTCTAGTTTTTAGAAATGGTGTGATTCAATAATAATTGAATTCTTAAATGAGCCTTTCCAACTCGTGTATAGATTCTACATTGATCACTATATGCATAAACGAAGATTGTAGTGATGAGAGTTGAAGCAAGAAGAAAAAAAGAAAGCAATAGACGAATGAAAGTCAAACTATATTGAAGAATTGAAAGGTTAAAATGTTCTGATAAAAATTCCATAGCGTAAGGAGTATATTTTTATGCTGCCTTAAATATTCTCAACTCGTGACCTACATTTACCAATTCTGTGCAACAATCCATTTGATTGGCAGAATTTCCCTTCGCATTTTACAATTCGAAGGTAAGCATTACCAAAGTCACACTAGTAAAATGTCACAACGGTTTCAGCGTCTTTTTTCTACATAATGAAGACTGATAAAAATATCTATTTGTTAAATTATCTGTTGCAGCTTTTTTAATACAGTTTGCGAAACTCTATCTTGAGAATTCATAAAAATTAACCGGATGTTAAAACACACTGTACATTTTGTATATCAATGCAGAGCAGAAATAAAGTGCAAATGTGTCTAAATATTTCGTAAGAATAAGAGTAAAAAAACTAAATTTAGGATTTAAAAATGATTCAAACATTCTATTTCGTGCCTCTGTTGTATTATTTTACGCTTTATTTAGTGTTTTGTGCGATAATTTCTTTAATTTTTCTCAAGTTCTAGTGTGATTACTCGCAAATATATTTATTAGTAAATTATTCTGCTGGTTTGATTTACAAAACAGTTGATTACTGACAATATTGACTATTAATGTATATCCTCTCGAATCCTATTTCTGTTATTTTTTTTAGAGAAGACAGTGACGTTCAATTTTGTTTCATATCAAAGTATATTAGTTTTAGCTCATTTTCACATGTCATAAAGCGAAATCGTAAAGTTCACGTTTATAAAACAAAATCTCGAATACACGTAGAGTTTTGTGTTTATAAAAATAAAGACACGAGAAATACGAATAAAGCACGAAATCAATCTACAATCAATATTACAAGTGGTAAATGCTACGAACTGAAATTCATATAATGTAATTATTGATTTTGTCGAATTGTTCAGAAACGACTCGTTGAAGAAAGTTTTCTCAAAATCATGAAAAGTTTACAAATTTATACTATAAATTCATTAGTTTCTTACTTCAGATGTACTGCATAAAGTTAGAAAAGCAGCTCATATTTCGAATGTTCCATCGGGGTATTAACTTTATTTGTTAGACTTCTGAAAAAAGTCCTTTTTCTAGTTTACGTGAAGTAATACTTCTATAAAATATTGGTGTGCGATGTTGTTGAATCTCTCAACAATTCTTGTTTTCTCTGCTCGACTGCAACTCAAATTATTCAACAATATTTACGAGTTATCCTAAATTTTTTGTGTTTTGCTAACTTCCCGGCAAGAAAACTTAAACAGCCGACTATGTTGCCACTGATTCATGTACAAGAATTCATTCTGCTATTGCATGGGAAAAAAACAACTTTTTAAACTTAAAACAAAAAATATGTTACCGAGATTTATGTTGAATGGATTCGTTTAATTGATTGCCAAATGCCTACAAAAAATTATTATTCGATGCTGATGTTGCAAAATAAAGATGATTAACTATTTTTGCAATTACTGTGTGACCATTTTACATTCACTCTAGAGTAATGAAACAGATATTGAGAAAAGAAATTGAATAAGGCTTATGTTGCTATAGATATGTTAATCATTGCTAACATAAATTGAAATGTAAGATGATTTTGGTTGATCCCTCAAGTTATACAATAAAAGGCAAATATCATCGATAAAAGTCAAGTTTGAACGTAAAAGAATCACCAATCGAGACAGTTTTGAAAGTTCGTTCAGCATGGTTTTTCAGAGTGCTCATTTTTCGATTAGATAGCTCTGTAAAATATCAAAACATGTTTTTGAATTGTATCTTCAAGGAAGAACCATATAATCAATTAGTTCCATAGTTCACGGCGGATAAGAACAGTCAGGTTCAAATATAAATCAAGATGTGCGCATTCATTACGATAAACAATGGTTCAATGAAAAATAAAGATTTCTAATTATGTTCATTGTAACTATTTTAGACAAGAGTGGGAAGTGTTTCTTCAGGACCTAGCGCATCGTACGTTCCTCTTTCATCTGATTACAGCATAAATGCGTCGGATATTCTTAGCTATGACATGACTCATTTTATCATTAAAGTTTAAATAAGATTTTTAATTCCAGGAATAGAGGATGCTAGTGGATGTTGGTGGGTATGAATGTGTGTTGATGGGGGGCGCTGCAAAGCTAAGTTATGGATGGGTGGTATCAACACGGTTTTTCTCTTGAAGAAAGAACTCAGAAGGGCGTACTTGAGAACGAGAGATCGTCGGAGATCAATACGGAGAAAAAAAGATAGAAAACAGTTGGAATATGCATATGTGTCATGGTGCCATATAGATAAAATGAAAGGGAAAAAGAAGAGAAAGATATATACAAGTATAACACTACCTAACAACTTTTTCGCAGGAGACTTTCAATAGTCTAATACGAGAACTTCGCTTCTAAATTAGATGAAAGAATATATATATTCAATATGACTTAGAAATCATTTGATTCCAATAAAGGTTTTGTTATCAGTTTTTAGAATGAAACGGGCAAGCTTATTAAGGAATGATCACATGCTTGTATCTGATGTTCGACAGTAAATGCCAAAGTACATCTTATCTTATTCTTTTCAGAGAGAGAAAATGGTACTTTCCAGTTTTACTAGATTGTATAGCACCAGATTAGGATGAGAGGTTCACAATCAAACAGGAAAAGCACTCATTTTTCTCGTTAGAAAATATAACTTACGATGTACTTTTCTATTCATTGTGGAACACCTGCTATATGACTAGTCTTGAATAAAGATTGGAATATTCTCATAATCTACAAGTCTCTCATACTACTGATCTTCATCAATTATGTACTCTTCTCGAAATTTGACATTGAAACCTATCCAGGTGTTTACGAACGATTTTTTTAGAAAAAGAACACATAGAAAAATCCGTTCGGGTGTTGAACCTTTGTTTGTGAGGTTCATTAGTCAAAGTTATTTTCGCTTTAGCTATATCAACTGCTGCACCGGCTCCTACAAATCTAATTGTTTATCGAAACTATGTTGATCAAACATTCTTCTTCGTTGTCACAGGCAGTACTTGTGGTCCACTTTGGGACACCACTATCTATACAGACGACTCAACTTTTGTCACAGCAGCTGTGCACTCAGATTTTGCACAAAACAGTGCAAAAATGACTACAACTGTCATAATTCTTTCCGGACAAAGCAGTTATACGGGTTCGACGCAGAATGACATCACCTCCTATTCTTACGGTTCTTGGTACGGAAGCTACAGTATAACGAATGCTACACCATGACTCAATTTATTTATAGATTTTCAAATCATTGAAAGCTTTATCTTGTTTAGCTTTGTCGCAAATGTGAAAGTATTCGATTTTATTTCTATGTATGTTGAGTGTTCGAAATGATCATCGAGAAAAAAATACTTGAATAACAATTGAACAAATCAAGTGATATGGCAGAATTCTATATAATTTCAATCAATGCTTCTATAGACTTCATATGACAAATATTGTTGAGCGTGGCCAGTCATCAGTTATCCTTGCATGAAGAAGACTCGAATTGTCATGGTGCGGATGAGTGAGTGTGCCGTGTGGCTCTTTTGATAACCCACATCCCACAACGATGAACATTTGTTGGTTTTTCTCTCTGAATTTTAGCACTATTGATAGAAAAAAAACCAAAGTCAGTCAAACTGAATGGTGACGCCAACATGTTTGGGCATCATAGTTGTCCTTGCTAAATATCCACCTGCATTGATTTGAGAACCACCATCACCAAATGTTACATATTGCATTAGTCTCGCTGCGATTACTTTCAGTTCGAATCGAGCCAAATCTTGGCCAACACACTGACGATGGCCACCGCCAAATGGTATGAATGCATATGGACGATGGTTCTTGTCCTCATCCAAAAACCTTTCAGGATAGAAACGCTTTGGATCAATTGACCATAGTTGAGTATCTTGCGCAAGCACATAAAATGGAATGAATACTTGATCACCTTTGTAGAGATGAGCGCCACTTTCAGGAAGACTATCGTCAGCAGTTAATGTACGAGCTGCTCCATCGACTGGAGGAGATAAACGAAGTACTTCTTTGATAACACAATCCAAGTACACCAATGAATCAAGTCGTTCGAGTGAAAGCTCTTGCCTGTTGCCATAATCATTCATCAACTCTGCCTTGATCTTCTGCTGCACTCGTGGATTTTTGCTCATGAAATGAATAAACCATGCTAAAGCAGTTGAAGTTGTTTCAAAGCCAGCAACCAGAAATAGAAGCATCTCATCCAACACTTCCTTTTTAGACAAACCTGCAATATTCATACATTAAGAACTAACAAAGAGATGTGTTTCGAATTTTTGAATATTTTTCGGTCATTGTTATGCAGATGAATTGTGAACCAATCGAATTCTTTCACATTGTTTATCTTACCTTTTCTCTCTTCTTCACTTTTCTTCGCTTCCATTGGTTCGTCTTTTTGTAGTGAAGCAACCAGTGAAGCAATCAAACATGTCCTCCTTCGTTGTGCTGTTGTCTCAGTACTTTCACTCAATTCCTGTTCAATCATTCGATACAAATATCTTTCGATGATCCGTTTTGCCCGTCGATATCGAGGATTCATTTTCAAGTAGACGTGAGCGAGGAAAGGTGGCGAATAGGCTAGCAAATTAAACACTTCTAAAAATTCATGTAGTGCTTGAGTGAGTTCATTGTCCGTAGTATGGTCTTCATTGAGTGTCCCGAGATCATAATCAAAGGCAATAAATCCAAAGATAGCAAGCAGAATATTTTTACATTGTTCTACAATGTCACAATGAATGTGTCGAGTGGAATCGACACATCGCCATCGAGTCAATAGCTTATCCACATTATCGATAATCAAATCTAAATTGGAGACGATCTTACCACGGCGAAATAAGGAAAGAATGATTGAGGCATGTCGCTTGTACTTAGCACCTAACAAGAACAAAAGCATATTTCGTCAATTAGATAAAGAGGCAAACGGACCCTTGTTACAAATAAGTCCGTCGGGAAAAAGAACACCGAATGTTTGAATAGTTAAATCGCCTTGATCATAGATATGACGATGAGTGAATATGTGTTGTACATCATTAATATTACTTACGACGATTACACGCGTAGGACCAGCCCAAAATTGAAAAATATCACCATAACGAGCTTTGAATGCTAGCAAAGCATCAGGACGGGATACATTACCCAGCAGTATACCTGATTGAATCAAATTACCAAAGAGAAAGTGAGGTGGTAAACCAGGTAAAGGACCACGAAAAGTGTAATATTTGAGTTTTATATAATACAAGAGTAAGGTAACAACGAGGATCACAACGAAAAGCATAGTATGGATGCAATGAAGAAAGTATCGTCGAAACAAAAGTAATTCTTGTCAGGTAGATAAACCTGCACACGTGTTGCTCGGTTTTATCTTTTCTCTTATCTATTCATCGACCTCGTAATAACCGTAATAAATGCACATGTAATCGCGAAATACATTTTGTGAGGCCAATGCATAGATAAAAGAAAAAATAAAAGATGAAACACGTGTGATAATGAGCCCGAGTTGTCTCGATCTGTTAGAAGTTCTCTCTATCACACTATAACGACGTGTGTTGAATGATCAGGGCTTTCTTGAGAAAAAAAAGCAAAAATCGAGGATGGGTGAGAACTCTGACAACTGAAGAGAATGAACGTGAAGAAGAGCAACAACAACAAACTCTAGCGTCAGCATCATAAACGTTTGCGAGTTTATCCGTTTTGACCCAATCCGTAACCCGCGTCCGGGTTAGACCTATGAATGTGGGGTGTGAGTGAATGAAAGATCAACAACGTTAATACGGCAGAGTCTTCTATTATGAAAGAAGAGAGTTAAGTTTATTTTCGTTTTACAGTTCAATACGAGATGTTTGGTTTATTTGCTATTGTTCTTGACGAAACGTTTTTTTCCCCTTTTCATTCGAGCTGAAGACTCATTTGAATTCCATTGACTGTGAAGTGTTACAATTGAGATCTCTATTTTTCCATTTTGACGTTCAGTCATGAGTAAGTAGTGATGAATGATTTTCTATTACCTAACTTATCATTGATACACATTGATATAATTACCATAGTTTTTGATTTCATCTCAGGCACTTTAATCGACTAAAATGAAACAATAAGCATTAGATGTTGTTTCTTATCAGTTGAAAGGTTTGTCTTGAATTCAATCAAACTATTTTCAAGAAGAGAAAGCAAGTTAAACAAACATAGCTGAATAAGCTGAACCGATAACAACAAAAAACATTTTGATTTTAGTATATGTCTACTTCCTCGAGTTATGCAATGAAAGCTAACATTCGATATAAAAAAACCTAGTCAAAAGTTCATTATTAACTACTGAAGTTTGCTTGAATTGGTTGATGATATAATAATGAAGGAACTCTTAGTCTATGTAAAAGAAAAGTAAATGGCATGATTTCGAAACAACAATTCGTGTGTACTAGATCCACTTGCTGCATGTGCATTCAAACGTTAGCAGAAATCGTAATTAAAAGTAATAATCAAAATCGTTTTGCAAACTTCGATATTGTTTTCAATCGATGAACACTGTACATTGACATAAGATTATTTGTATTGATATTAAATCTTATTATGCGATATTTACTTTGAATAATTCGGTTGCATTTTGATTGAATATTATCAATTGAACAAACAAGCAGCATCTTGTTTTCTTTTCATGAATTATACCAATTCTCTTGTTCAATATACAAGGTCCTCATTCGAGCTCTCAATATTTTTGTTTCTATATTCCGATGAATTGATCGAAGATTTTCTTGAAAAGAATTTCGAACAGATAGATCACTTTTGATAAAAAGCCCAGAAATATGTCGTTTTCAATAAACGTTTTCAAACATTCGTTTATATCAATTTATTCATGAGAAACTATCCCCAATATATTTGTTCGATCAAACAAGTTTGCATGGTCAAATTTCATGCATAGAAATTTATTTTGAATCAAAATCGATATTATCGATAATTTGAATGATCAATACAATCAGAATAACCCGAGTGTAATACAAAATAAGACAAATCCGATCTACTTTGTCTAAAAGAAACATTATGGAAAGATTCTTTATTAAAATGTTTTGTCGAATGAAATCATTTCATACTTTTCATATGTTTGCTAATGATCAATTGATGTCAAATACGAAATTTCGAATTTAAATTCTGAGATCACAAAACGTTTGATGATCAGCAATTCAATCAAATCAATATGTCATGGCAATTTGATTTAGAAAAAAAAGCGTATACTACGTGAAAATACCAAAAACTCAGATTTGAACTTCGGCCTTCATATGACAATCAATGGGCTCAATAATGACTTTTTGACAAAAATATTTCTTCGAAAAACAAAATTCAACTAAATGGTAGAGATCGGTCGGTGGGTGTGTGCATTGATGTTACATCCAAATCCCCTCATCCTGAATGACCTATCAAGTTCTGTTTTCTATTCTTAGTGTAACTTTAAATTTCGACGATCAGACATCCTTGCTTTTATTTATTAATTAATTAGTCACGAAAGAAGTATGTTTTATTGAACGTTAGTAACCAAAAAATGATCTAGATCTTTGATTTCAACCATAACGATTTTTTTTCAGAATCGTTAAAATCGGATTGACAACTGGAGTTATAACATTCCTGCTGATTGCTATCGATCACACGTGGGTTTTGCCATGTTGTCATCTTGTTGACTGAAAAAGAAAAAGAAGATGTTTTCGATGCAATAGAAACAAAACAATCGCAAGAACTTTATCCTACTATGATCAATGTAATAGTAGCGACCGTCGGGTAGTGTGCGCACGTCCCAATTGTCCTACAAACAGCCAAGAAATTTAGTAATTTTCCTCTTCCTTGAAAAGCTCGTTCTATTACTGGTAGCGGTCCATTTTTTACAATTTCTGAATGACAAATTGATTGTGGACTCGGTTCGTCAGTTCATGGATCAATCTTTGTATGCATACATGGAAGTGAAAATATAGAATTCAAAAGAATAATTTTCAATCGAACATACCCAAGTAGTTTGTTTATTTTTATGATCGATGAAAAATTTGCGTTCACATGAAGCATACGCCATTTCCCAGTCAGGTGGCAATGAGCCAAGTTCGTCGCTCGTTGCGCTTATATACTGTTGATATTTATCGCCGACTCGTAGCCGTTGAGCTGTATTCACACTATGAATCGATTATTATCAATTGTGTGTATCAAATGAGCGACACAGAATTTACATACTTTTGAGAATTGGGATGGTTCCATGTTGTGATGCGACAATTATGATCCACGTAATAGCTACAACCGATAGAATCCGTTCGTACTATAAATATTGCAGAGAAACTTAAAGAAAGTTTTATGCGCATACATAATCTTACTTTCCCAGCCTGGTGGCATAGATACTATAGCTACCAGATCGTTTACTTCACAATGCTGGATGATATCGAAGGTACCCTAAAAAAGGATCGAATGTGATCTTACCAAGTTTGAACAGAAAAATGACTAAACGTCATTGTACTGCAGAACTTCAGTATTAGATGAGAACTAAATCAATGCTAAGGATGAATGGATATACATTATTTCGATAGTTGCACATCGAGAAACTTGTTTAGGAAGTCGTGATACTCTTTGTACGAAAATTCTCTATTCAATCACCTTGACAACAATAAATTTTACTCGTCAAATAGAGTAAACTGCATCCTGTCGTATGACTCATGAACATTTGATAAAATCTAATTTTTAAAATAAAATATCCTATTTTTCCTATTTTCATAATCAGTTTCAATTGTACAATTTCATCGTAATTGTATGAGATATTCTTTGACTAGGTGACGATCACATTAGACAATTCAAATTCGTTATTAAAATAGCCAAAAAAGAATCAATTTCATAATGCATTCGATTTATCAATTGTTTTGTGAAACATACTAAGGATTATAGATATAACTCTAATGTATGAATAAAATAAACTGTTCTATGAAGCTTTAAACGAATAATCTTTTAGCGAAAATGAAAAAACTATGATTTATTCTTCTTAGAAAAAGGCATTTCAAAAACATACTGAGAATCATTCCTTCCTCATCGTTTATCAGGTTGTTGATTTCTCGATTATTTCGATAAAAACAAGAACTAAGACGATTTTATTTTCTTTGATAAGTATCGATAGATAAGTAAATAAAAAAAAAGAATCTACGAAGACCAATTTGAAGTTTTGTAATTATAAAAATTAATACTTCGTATTGTACGCCAATCATACATGTAAGTCACTCATTACCAGCCTGAAATTGACGAAAATAGTCACAGAGATCAACTCTTAACTTTATTCGCAATAGGATGCGAGACAGATTTCTGCTTTTTTTTCCAGCAAAGTACTACAATTTACGACTGATATGCTGGTGTATCTTAGTTGTCATTCGTATTATATAAAATTGAAATATTACTTCTAACTCACCATGCTGTTGCTGTCAAATTGAAGAAAAAAAAAATTATTGTTTGTTTAGGTCAAACAGATATACAAGATTGTGAATGAAAATGGACTGATTTAGTTGTGCCAATAATGAGGGCACACTCTATGTTCATCTTCTATTGGTTCAATAATGTGAGAGCGTTCGGTCACTATGCGGTTAGACTCTATGACCTTATGAACGATAATGGATGTCAGCTCACTTTTTCCTCGCACATCAGCGTATGTTTCTATGTGAAGCAGACACGACTAGAGTGATGGAATAGTGTAGTGAAAATCTACATCGAGAATAGCAGTAACGATACTTCTTCAGTTAGTCATTATTGGTCACAATAAAATAACGCATTGCAATAGTAATGAAAAAGAGCACAGTAGTTCATTTCTCTTACTTTCATTACATTTGTCAATTATACAAATAATGAGAACTTTCAAGCAAACATTCTATTCGAAGAAAAGACTCACAACAGTCTCACCAGGAAACATATCCAAGTGTTGGACACTATTCGACGTCATCTTTTGGCTCTGAGTAGGGCACAGTTAGACTAGGAATATCCTATAAGAGTTCATACGCATGACGTACTTGGAAGAAGATCTTATTGCCACATATGTGTAGATATTGATAAAAAAATAGATCATTTGAACTCTCGTTTTTTTTTGAATGATTATGAGCCAACCTCATAATACCAAATTCAAATTCTATATTTACAACATCTGTTCTCACCTTCTCAAAGCAAAGAAAAAAAATTAAGAGAAGCCAAAATAAAACTTTATTTTCTTATGCCTATTAGTCAATGAGATTTACTTCCAGGTAAGCAATGAGCATGAACAAGGTTTACTATGATAGACGACAGGTCTTGAAGGAACAATGTGGCGGATCTAATCGAAGGTATTTTAAATTAATTAGTTTTTCGAAGAACTGGTCGTCTAGTTAGCGTATTTATGTCAATATATGCCTAATTTTCAGGGTTTTCAACTGAAAATCTTAAAAGTCTAAAGTCAATATTATTTTCTGGACTTTTAAAACCCTATAAATATCTTCTGAAATTCTTGAAATCATTTTTGTTTTTTGAAAAGCTTTTTTAATTAAAAATTGTGAAAATAAATGGAACACATTAGAAGATTTGAGGTCTTCTGTTGGGGATGGATTGAGAAGATTTCATTGAGAATATGGTCGGATAAGGGTGTGGGATGTATGTTTTCTATTCTCTCACTACTCCCACACTGTGTCACTAAACAGGACTTCTAAAATCAATGAGTTTGAAGTTTTTCTTTACTTTTCATTTCAAGGCAATACAACAATTGGTTGTTACGAAAATTAGTCGCAATGTAGAATTGGTCGAATGTTTAAGAGAAGCGTAGTTCTTCTTTATTTTCATAAAAACTTCATAAACCTCCACACATATGATTCAATTACACAGCACAGCGTAAGAGTGAGAGTGGCACGTGAGCAATAAGAATCTATCATATGGGGTGGACTGATATAACCGTATCTTGACATTCACTTTTTGAATTTATGGAAATGTTACGAAAACATGAAAACTATATTCATTGTAAAATAGGAAAGATCGCAGCATAGAGAGACATAAAAATAAGGAAAAATTGTATGAATGATGGAAAATTTTCGAATGATCTCCTGTTCGATCTAGTGTACTGCTTTATACACAAATAAAAAAATTTTACTAAACATTCATATTTGTACTCATCTTTGATATTGTGTTCCTTAAATAGATTATTAGGTTGTGTCTGAACCTATCTGGGTTCGTAGCGACTAATTGACGTCGCCTAATTGTTGTTCGATCAATTGTTGTAGATCCGTTTTTCTTTTATTAATCCTAGTCCAGATAGAGCACGAGAAACAAAATAAAAAAACTAAGCACGTCAAACAAATCAGACGGACGGATACTATTGTGTACACGAATATTTAATGAACTAAATATGTGACTGTCAAGATAAACATGAACAGAACGATGGTGAATACGCTTGAATGGTTACCTGTTGATGTTATTTTTGAAATATTTTCGTATTTATCTTCTGTTGAAATCCTTCAATCATTTTTATCATTGAATAATTATTTTTCAAGAATAATTATGCATGATTATTTATGGCATATTCATATTGGTGATAATAAGATGTCGTTATCAACGTTTAAGGATTTATGTCAACATGTGTTAAAACTAATAGGACATAGAGTCATTTCACTACGTATTACATTAACTAATATTATTGGTGGATGGTCACTTGTTTCATCATCTCTAAAATATAATAAAATGATATCACTTCGACGTCTTCATCTGATTGATATTAAACCACATGAATTTGATAAGATATTGAATAATCGTTTAATAAAACAAATACATACTTTATTGGTCGATGCATCAGAACGTAGTCCTTTGACGAATCAAGTAGTAGAAGGAGCATATCTTGCTAAGGTAAGGAAACAAATTTTATTCTGAATTTATTATTAAACTTGTAGACATTGTTTGATCTTAATAAAAGGTGTGTTCATGCCTTCCTGACTTAACAATATGTCGACTTCCATTTGATTTTTGTCCTAGAATTCGCAAAAAATCACCAAAATCTTCATCTCCACCTTTGATGACTTTACCAAAATTATCAAATACAAATCATCTTCATTCGTTGGTCATGGGCATAAATACATCAACCTTTCTACAACATTTATTAAAATGTATACCATCTATTAAAAATCTTTCTGTTGGTATACAAGATGAAGAAATAAACCATGACAATAATTTTGATATTCACACGTAATTATAATATATACTATGATCTATGCAAATATTAATAAAATAAATTTTTTTAGATTACCTACTCCTGTTGATGCTCATCTTCTACGTCAACTATCTCGTCTTACTTTGAACTGTATCGATGAGATAAGTTTTCATAGAACCATTGAGCTTTTTTCATCTGTCTTTGGTCAACTCATACATCTATCATTAAAATTAATAGCTTATTCCTCAGTATTTGATCCATTGATTATATCAGGTGACACAATTCAAAAATTATGTATTGATCGTCTTAATTCATTAGCAACTTTTGCTCTTAATTTAACATTTAGTATCAGCAATGACATGAATAATAAAGTAATTTATAATTCATTTGTTAATGCTCCATTTACTAATCTACAACAGCCAAAAGTATTTATCCGAAATGACTTTTTTATAAGTAATGGTTATGATAAGTATTGTTTTGTCGTGTACACATTACCCTATACTGATACTAAATTCGGAAAGTCAATTATTTATGAATATCTTCAAACGTATGTTTTATAGAAATTATTTATTTCATAGAAGAATCTACAAAGATATTTTCTTTTTTTTTTTGTTTATTTATCAGATCATGTCCATTGCATGTAACAAATGTAGATTTGTTACTACGCCCAAATGAATTATATATTAGCAATAATCAGTATGATGAATGCCTTACAGAACTCGGTAATTGTGGAAGTTCTTTATCATCACTAGTTCCATGGTCATTAATTAAAAAAATTACTATCCATGGTAGCTATTCTGTTAGTGCTGCTCAACTAGAAGCCATATTACGAATAGCTTACAATGTAGATACATTAGAATTGTATGATGATATGGGTCATCTAACTCAGTTGATATTTCGTAATACCGATCAAGTTGGAATTCGTGTTAATCAACAAGTAAGTAGTTCTCTTTGCACTGATAATTAACTTTTTTTTTCTAAAAATATTATCCTTTTTATTAGATTCGATCACTTCATACGATTGATGATACATTAACAATGTTTAATGTTCAACATTTTTGTAAATTACTCTGCAGTCAATTATCTAATCTAAAAAAACTTTCCTTTTCTATCGCTCATTCAGATGATAATGGCACTTGGATACAATCACGTATTGTTAACGGTGAAAATGAATCTACAATACGTCTTGTTCATGTTATGCATTTTCTGGTTAATCATTTGCCACAACTTGCTTCACTTCATATGTTTATTCGCTACTCTATTTCATCTGAAACACCCTTTTTTCCACATTTAATTCGACAACAATTGCATGAATGGCCATTTAGTCGACCATATCGACTACAATGTTCTTCCACAAATATTCAAATCTGGCTTTAATATTACTTTAACTATGTTAGAATATTTTCCTATTGTAAATTTTTTCTATGTAGTTACATGGAATAAAATGACTAAAATTGAAAAAAAGCTTAATTGCAATGACTTTCTATTAAAACTTTTACAATAGTCTAATGGTTTTTTTAAGAGAAATATATACGTCAGAGCTGGGCAAGTACAGACTTTCTCGAGTACGAGTACGAGTACGAGTACTAACCCCCCGAGTACGAGTACAAGTACGAGTACTGACCCCCCGAGTACGAGTACAAGTACGAGTACTGACCCCCCGAGTACGAGTACGAGTACTGACCCCCCCGAGTACGAGTACGAGTACGA
>CAJNSZ010001820.1:0-20866 GCA_905329745.1 Rotaria sp. Silwood2
ACAGATAGCCCAGCTTCTCTTTTATCGATCCACGCAAGGACGTGATTGATACCTGCTTGCGTTCAAAAAATATAAAGATTTTATTGAAGACTACTAACCAAATTTTTTCAAAATCCGAGTAGCTAACTAAATATTTTTTTCTAAAAGTTCTTAGTCGCCTTAAACTTCATGGCACCATTTATTAATCTTCAGAGGTTTTTGTCTATTAAAAACGTGATCAAAAACCATATATTGAATTTATTTTGATAATAATGAATGAATATCTTAAGTTAGTTCTCTTCGACCTTTATTTTATTGGCGTTTCTATCGCAAAAATTTTCTAAATCCAAATCGATCAGCCGAAAAGAATTTTGCGATGTTCACATAAATTCACTATAATATCATTAATCATCAGCATCATCTGTACTAGAGGTGCTATAATCGTCGTCGTCATATTCATTTATTTCTTCTTCGATCTCTTCGACATATGTATCAGCCTTTTTAAATGTTACTTCACATTGTTTGATATGGTTGATGTAACTAGTTGCTTCCGTAGCACTTAAGCCATGAATCCATTCTTGTGCCAATTTGCTTACTTCAGCTAAAGTAAACTTCGTGTTTCTCTCACGTATATATGTTTTCATATTGGCTCAGGCTAACTCCACAGGGTTTAGGGTACAATGTCTCATTGGTAAACTTTAAAAAAATATTAGCACAGAATAGTCACGAATAGGTTAAATTTACCATAAAATATTAATTTGATACTGCTTTGCTTCTTCTTCTACCTTGTATTTTTTTTCTGGTAAATTTTCATATGCCAACTCTAATAATTCTGCTTTGGAAATATCTTTTGCATATGATATATCATGATCATGAAGCCAGTCAGCTATCATTTGCTTTCTCCATGAACGTAGTGGTGGTTTTGTATCATCTGTTACTTCACGATGCCAAGATGCATTATCAATAATAATAGTTATCGCACGGGATTTTCCTTTATAGAAAGTGTCACACAAGATCGAAAAATCAAAAATCTTACCAAATTATTTTCGTAACTTGGAACAAGTTTGACCGATCCAATATATGAAATGTTTCGAATCTATTGATTGTTCTTGATCGCACTTAAACATATCGATTGATGAATAGTGAAAGCCATTCTCATTTATCAGCGCACTTATAGCAAGACGAGTTCCTAAATTGCATGTTTTCGTCAGTTTTTATACTATATCAATTTAAAAGGAAGTTTACCCTTTCCATGATTTGTGCGTATTCTCTCTTTACCATGCTCATCAACCCAGATGACTCGTTTTTCCTCTCCACAATTGAACCATGTTTCATCACTAAACGAAACAGAGTACTTGGAAACGCAAAGAACAATTAGTAGTTACTGATAATATATCAATGTTCCATTCCGACGAATGTCATCTAACTTTCGAAAATACGAGGCTCTTTGTGCCATAAACATTATAAAATCCATTGGTACACGTATTTTGCTTGTTCTTTTGTATGAGAATCCAAGTTTCTTCATCACTCTCCATAGTGACGTGATACTTTTCACTGGAAAGTCTGAATTGTCGGTGCGAATGCGAGTAAGCAATTTGCTCGTATTTGGATATATTTTTTCAGACAATATCACATGAAAATAATATCTAAACAATTGAGATCAATTATTGAGATGGAAAAAATGAATCAGTAGAAACTTGCCTTATCAAATCTTCTTTATATTCAGTTAAAGAAATTTTCAAACTAGCTCCGCCACCATGTATTAACGGTGATTTCGCAACTGCACGAGGAGTATCCATACTTGTAAAATGATCATTTTTTGGTGCTATAAATGGTGATGATGATCGTGGACGCAAACGCTCAGTTTTATACTTTTGTGCAAGTACATATAATTGGTGTTGCTGTTGTTGTTCAAGTAACTTATGTTCCAAAACCATTTGTTGCTCTTCTTGTAGCTGTTTCATTTCATTTTTCAATTTCGCCATTGAACCGTGCGATATTTGAAGTGCAGCCATTATACGATCATTGACATTATATAATGGTATTTTTGGTCTATTTTTCTCCCCTTCAATAAATTGAATTACATTGAATATTAATTCTTTTGTTTCTTGACTATAATAGTGACCTGTCGGCATTATCGTATTCAATCTGAAAAAAATATTATAATTCACAACATTGTAAAGCGATACAGAATGGTGGTTCGCTCCTATCATTGCGTTTTATTATGATCCTCTACAGTTGTGTTTTTCTACATTATTTTCTTGTCGCTCGAGATTGTTCTCTGGTTGTCTGTTTAAGAGAATGCGGATCTTGCAGTATTGGTTCAAAGTAAAGCAAAGTCAATGCTACCTACATATCAAGACAGGTGCAGATCAATTCAAAAATAGGTTAGTTTATCAGAAAACAATATGTAATTTATTCACATAGTGATCTGTACTACTTGTGTAATAGAATCATATTAAATGAAATTATCCCGGTACGCACTATTACATCATAGGTTATTAACTGATAAATGGTGCCATGAAGTTTAAGGCGACTAAGAACTTTTAGAAAAAAATATTTAGTTAGCTACTCGGATTTTGAAAAAATTTGGTTAGTAGCCTTCAATAAAATCTTTATATTTTTTGAACGCAAGCAGGTATCAATCACGTCCTTGCGTGGATCGATAAAAGAGAAGCTGGGCTATCTGCCCATTATATTATAGTCGAGAAAGCGTTTTGTTTTCACGGCAGATTAAGCTCGTTTACAAAGTGTAGGATGCATCCAAGGAGAAAAATAACTGAGATTTTTNAAAAAAGAATTTTTGTAATGAGAATAAAGAAATATTGAGGGGTTGTTATTCGAAACCTTTTTTTAGATAATGCATAATTGCACTCTTCCCACAAAACGAAACAACGAGATCTAAAGCGTCTAAGGTATGCATTCGGATAATTTAAAAATTCGTTGAGAAGAAAATGTTCGTTATATACACTCGTTTATTGTTTTGATTCCTCTTCATCGTTCGAGTCATCTGAGTTTCCATTTTTTCCAACATCAGATCATTCTATACATTACTTAAACCTAACGTAAGTTCTAACGTTAAACAGATCTGTTTGACAACACGAGAGTAAAGGTATGTGGTGTGATGTCTTTCTGTCAGTCTGGATTTGAGATCGAATGTACAGGGTATTAAGAGGACCGACAATAGAGATTGTTATTTATGAAAATTTGCAAATGTTGAAATAATGTGTACTCAGATAGATCGAATACGCTATGAGTAGCATTATCTTAAGTATAAGTTCCAAACTCGATACTTATAGACTATCTATCTTATGAACAATCCACTTTTTCTCGTACTCAATTTTGCTTCTTTGAGTTATTGTACAACTTATTTCAGTAACCATCATTCTTGTTATTTTCGACTATATTTATTATGATCAAACTGTTAGGCTCTTGTTTGTGGATGTATAGTAGTAGAGCTATATTATTTAGTCTGCTTAGGAATTAGAGAGATAACATAGATTGACCACCTTACTTTATTGTCGTAACATATGCATAAATTAAATATAATATTGTCTTTAATGAGTTTTATTTTGAGAAGAATAAAATATCACAATAATCAACAATCAACAATATGAGAATAAAGTTGATAATAATAAGACAGATGTGTAGTCAACGAAGAAAAACAAATAATTAAATATAATGATGAAAAAGAGTAAAAATAAGATCATATACAGATCATAAGACAGGAAAATAAAAACTCAATAGAAAAAAGAATGCTGCAAAAAGAAAAGCAGACAATCATCGTGCATTCTGAAAATGATTAACAGAACAACGTATATCAAACAGGAAAGGAAAAAAATTCAATACAATAGAAACGAGTTAGCGTCATAGGAGTGACGTCTGTTGACGCTACCAAAAGCAAAGATAGAAAGACTATAAGGCATTTGATACAACAGATAAAAACGAGTTTTTATGTCTTTCATCTTCGTCATCCAATAGTACTGCTGGTCATTATGGTGGCATTAACGACGGATTTCAGATGATGTACATGAAAGATAGGTCCAAGAAAAGTGGTCGATGCCAGAAAAATCACAAGGATACCAATAATTTTAATACCGATGCCTGCTTTGATCATATCCATAATTTTTACATGTCCACTGGAGAATATCATGGCATTTGGTGGAGTGGCTAGCAACAATAATTTCTTAGTGATTTGAACAAAAATGTAAATGAACAACTTACCGATTGGTAACATGAACGAGAGCGAAACAGCCATGCATGATGACATAATGAGATAAGCTGCAGGAATGTGAGTCGTGTGAGACTTAAAAAAACAAAAGAGGCCAAAAAAAACTCGAATAATAGATAAAAAGAAAACAAAATTTCTTACGATGCTATCGAGAACAGGAAATAAGATACTAGCACAAGCGATATTGCTTGTAAATTCAGTGAACACAGCACTGAGGATGATGACAACAAGAATAATGACTTTTTGAGGTGCTCCAACAATAAATTGAAGAATACTGGCAATAGTTTTCGATAGATGTGATGCCTAGAAACACAAATACATTAGGTAAAAAGAAATCTTCATATGAAAGCAAACCTTAAATCCATCAGCAATAGCCAAACCAGCACCTTGCAACATGAATACACCCCATGGAAACGATTTCGATAGCTGATTCCATTCAAGAATCGGCTTATACGTCCAATTTTCTAATCAAAGAAAATGGTTTTTAATTTCAAAATGATCTTCTAAATACCTTGGAATGGATTTTGATCGGGTAAAATCAGTGACAATGAACCGATGAGTATAGCAGTTGTTCCATCTGTAACGTAACTTAAACGACAAGAGCAATTGGTTTTTTCCAACGAAAAGTCATGCTTACTTTTTCCGAAATATGGTTTGCCATCCAGGACTACTTGAAAAATCACGCGTTATCCAAAGAACGACCAAGACAATGAAAAGAATAGTAACAACGCGTTCACGCCAACTGTATGGGCCTAGGTTATGGTATTGGTTTTTGAGAATAACTTTCAAACGTTTTTGTGAGTCTCGTGCAGTCGAATCTGCCTTCCACTGAAAGAGTCTACAATGATACGTATGAAGATGAGAAATAAGAACAATGAGTATGACTGAAAACTTACTCTCTGCGATTGTACAAGATTTGTAGCCATAGACAACAGAGTATAAGCATGATAACACCGACCGGTAAACCGAATAAGAGAAAGTTTGAAAATGTTATTTTAAAAGCATGGGCTCCTGTTGCGTAGAATCTAAATTGGTTAATAGACATTATGAAAAAAAAACTTTTCTATTCGAATAAATTACTAACTCATCAACGAATCCTTTAGTAAAAATATTTGTTCCAGTTCCAACAAGGGTTATCAGACCGCCCAAACCAGAACTGTAAGCCACAGCAATAAGAAAACCTTTAAATAGACAAGATGACAGATCATGGATCTATTTAATTCGACAGATTTATAGTTTAGTTCGTACCACTCTTGAGCTGTCGATAGTCGACTTGCGTTGTGAATATACGAATGCTTGTTGCATCTGGATTAACTGTTGCTTGGTTGTTAGATGGTGTAGATCTACGAACGGATGATTATATATATTAATTGTATTAGATAGGACTCATTTTCTCTAGACAAAACCAAACTTACTCAATCACTAAATCGCTACGATTTATAGAACCACTATCCTGTACAGATAGTTCTGTAGTCTTTTGTTCTATGATGCTTCTGTCGAAATCAAGGATGAATAAAGATTAAAATAAAACCATTATTCGAATGATAATTGAAATGAAGATGATTCGTCACCCGTTGTATCTACTGTTGCGATATCTTTCGATCCCCGTTCAGTATCCAATGCTTGCTGTTGCTGTTGCATTTGTTTGTGATAATTTTCAACTTCATCAATAATAGCAACTGCTGCCGGTATCATGATACTTGTAGCGGCCGAATTACTGATCCACATACTTAAGAAAGCTGTGACACTCATCAAGCCGGCCATACTCCTGTTGGAAAAGATACAGTTTTCTTTTTCATTCGTTGAAAGCAATAAACTACTGACAATTTGGTCGATGAGCCAACAATACTGAGTACGAGCAACGCTAATCGTCGATGAAGTTGAACGTGCTCCATTGTATAAGCCAGTATCATACTGCCAACGAACAACGTTGTTATATCCTTAAAAGACTCATTAGTAGCATTTTGTGTTCAAGTGAAATATATGATAACGACTCGCTCACTTTGAAATAATTTAGACAGATTAATTCGGCGGGTAGAATACCAGCCATGGGAAACAATGCAAGTGGAAATAATGAAGCTACTGCATAGGGCATTGCTTCAGTGACATAATAAATGGTGAGAAGCAGCACGATGTAGGCACATCTTGCTTGCTATAGAAAAACAACAACAATACCTAAAATTCTGTCTAATAGAAAACACATGTTCAATACTGACAATAGTTCTAACAATAAGGGGAAATGGAAGAAGTAGGAGTGGACTAAACACGATAATCAACACGCGCCACCAACGCTTGAGCTTGGAGAGGATTTCTCCACAGCAACCTGTTATCATGATTGCAAATATGTAAACACCCACTTTTTTGTAAAATATGATTTTCTAACTTTTTTTTTTTTGATACACCATTTATATGAATAATGATTGATGGCATATCAATGAAGCAATAGTTGCTGGTGCCTCTAGCTCTACTCGTGACGATCATATTTGCGCATGACATAGATTGAAGACAACGCCCTTTCTGACTGTATGAGGTTGAGAGATGTAAACATGAAGACAGAAATAGTCTGCTAACTCTGCAATGCAATTTACATGTTTTAATTTGCTTTCTGCGTTGTAAAAAAAACAACTCATTATACGAGTTGAATCATGAATTTTACACTGTAGTGCTATGTTCATTGGTTCGACAATTTTCTTCAGCCTTGAGCTGCATAGGTGAAATCATACAAAATGCACTCGACTTCACCCCGAGAAAAGAAAAACAGTTACCTGTATGTACATATAAATAACCGTAATTGTAATAACACTTCATCATGTGTGCAATTTTATAGATGAAATGTGTTCAGTGTCAGGCTTGTGCAATCAATGCAGTCAATCATCTGCGCCTAAACTACGACGCCATAATATTCGCACACATCCATACTCTTGATTGTGATACACATATTCATGAGTTCTTGAGCTGCAACAAAAATTCTTTTCGTTCAATCGCGTTGTATTATACCACTTTTTTCTTTTTGTTGAGAGCAACCAAAAACATTTTACTCGATTCAGTATATATCAGTACAAATCGGTAATGCACTGGTTGAATGTTTCAATTTTTATTCTTTTGCTTTTTTGTATTTGAACGATCGCAATTGTCAAAACGATTCAATTATGCAAGCGAGAGGGGAATGATGGGGCATGAAAAAACAATTGCACACAAATGATATCTCCGAACATTTTTTTTTTCGAATGATCTACATGTTAGAATGATAATGTGATTGCTATAATTGCATGTAGACCTTTGGCTGCATCGTTGACAACGTGAACATAGTGACGTGTCGCAAATTCTGAAATTTAAATGCAGTTGTCCGTCGAAAAATAGAATTGTTTTTTCGTTTTCTTTTGAAAATAATTTCGATCGCTTTGCGCCCGTTTATTTCTTTATGTAATTTTTGCAATCATGTCTCTTGAAAGATCATTTTAATCTTTATTTATTTAAAAATGATGACAGACTTTCATCTTTCGATATTTAAATACTCTGGCAGTATTACTTTAGTACATGTACTGATTGTTCAGTATTGCCTTCGCAGTACTAACGAGTTTTTATTTAATTAGATGAATTATCAAGCTTAAGAAAATTGAGGAAGATAAATTGATTGTTGAACTTTTGGAGTATCGAGGATTCTAAGAAGTTGATCATAGATGGACACTTGAACTGTATTGATTTAGAAGGATATTTTAAGTTGTAATAATGCTTAAACGATTTCTTTATTGATTGACAGCAATGTCATAATTTTATTAAAAAATGTTGCGAAAAAACCTATTTTCTTCTTCAGTATGACTCACAACACAGCAACCTATAAATGCATCTTTGCTTTTTTCATCTCCATCTCTATTCTTTTCTTTCACACTGGTACCGAAAAAGATGATTGATCATCTCATATAGTTTTACCGTCTTGTTCTTAAATACCAGTACCAAAGAAAAGAATCGAGTAGAAGAGATGAAAAAAGCAAACACTCGCATGTAGGTCATTGTTATAAATCACACTGAAGAAGAAAGTAAATACTTTCGAAACGTTTTTTATTCGAATTTATGATTTTGCCATCAATCAATAACGAAAATATTAAAACGTGAATTAAGATGAACAGTTGAATGAAGGAACGTTTTCTTCGTTTATATTAAAAAAATTAATGAATTTCAGTTTGTCTCTACTAAATATGACGAGTGATGCAGAAGAAATATCACATTCGGTATATTGCTTACATATCTGTTCAGTTTTGACTTTGATTGGTCATCTTTTTTTTATCCAGTGGTTACCTTTTGCGAGTTCTCTAAAAAATATCTATCAAGCATCTCATGCTAAAATGAAAAAACTAAAAATCTGAATTGAGCTGAAGTGAACAGGTTACAAATCTGAAAGTTAGAAATTTTTACTCTAGAATTTTAGTAATTAATACTATTTCATTGTATTAATTAATATTATAGAGTCTCCTTTTCCAATAGAGTATCAAAGATATTCAATTAGAAGGATTTTAGAATATCAACATGCAATTTACTTTGTCCTGCAATGTATCTACTGATAACTTGCGATCTTTTGTAAAATATATCATTCATAAGATACAAGGTCACCAGTTTTCGAAAGTACTTTTAATAATGATTTTCAGTCATATTATTCTTGTTCTTCACTGAACTATTTTCAAAGTCTAGTGTCTCATGAATGGCCTTGTGTACATAATGCCTCAAGGCCTCGTACGATAGAACAAATTTTGCTCTACAAAAACCAAATTTATTTTCAAACTTTCAAGTTTTGTCTGACAGCTCAAATTTTTTTAATTATGAATACAATATTAATGAAAATATAAAATAGTATTTGAAAAATTCCATGACGATGTTTTATACTAAATTAAAAGTTATATAGCCTTGTTCAGTTTTAATGCTCTTTCTAATGGTGCAGTAGAAAGTGGAAAATTATGACAAAATTATTTGTAATTATCAATTGGAAAACAATTAAATTTCAATTCTCATAGCCAATGTATTTTCAAAACTTCTGTTACAAGAATGTAAACTGCTCGATTCTGAATAGAATGATCTGTTGAAACAATTTTTACTGTTGTTGCATAACGACAGATTGATAAAATATGGAAAGTATCATACATACCGCTATTTTTTTGTCAATAACCAACTAAACTGAAAAAATTAGGTCTGCGTGGATCTTAGCCCTCGTTTTGTGTACCATTCAAAAAGATATATCTTACCTTCTCTATTTTCAGAGAAAGACCCAAAAGTAAAGTGTCTTAAAGTATTGCATTCTACTGTAATCTCAATCAATGGTGAACACAGCAACGACTTGTAAAAGCATAAACAGGCAGCTACTATCCACTGTTATTAAAAATCATGAAAAAGAAACCCATTAAAGTAGATTTTCGAATGATATTAGTAAAAAAATGTCAGATGATCAAACAATAGCTAACTAAATATAGAGTGAACCATACGTTTCAGTACTTGATAGGAAAATTTCTTTTTCTCCCTTATTATAAATTCAAAGATGCTCAAAGTTGGGTATATAATCGTTTGTAATTCGATAAATATTATTCTAAATTTTCATAACTGTAGCCCTTGCTATAGATAACATATATAAACTAGAACTATAGAGAAGGTTTTTTTAGCATGAAGGAGGTAGTCAAAGTTTGATTCGTAAAAAAAATATAGAATAATTCATTTTTATCATAAATACAATATGAAATATTACAATAATTTCTATTTTCATATTTTGTTATAGTCTTTTTTGTTGATTGAATAGCGATTGCTTTTATCAAACACTGTAGTTTTCTTATAATTCATCAGTAGTATCATGTGATGATCATCTTCTGTGCAAATCATGTAAAGTTAAAACTTATTGTCTGAAATTTTAATATTTAGAGATATTGATACTTAGTAAATCGGATAAAACTATACAAAACACAAAAATATTAAATGTGAAAAAGAAAATTTTCAAAAGAAAAATCGCAAAAACAAATCATTGAAAACAAATGATGGCCAATGGCTACACATTGGTATGAAATCAACCAGAGCTAAAGGCATTTCAATAAATATACTTTAGACATCTAGTTAAAATTTCAATGTAATTCTATTCAATATCACTCTTTCCAATATTTCTTCATTTTGATGGCCTCCTTTTCTTTTCTATTCTTCTCCTGCTTTCATATAAATAGTCGGTGTTTAAATTTTATTAAGTCATGCGAAAAAAATCTTCTCTATAGTTTGAGTTTATATATCTTACCTATAGCAAGGTCTACACTTATGAAAATTTAGAATAATATTCATCTAGTTACGAGAGATTCTATGCCCACCTATAAGAGCTTTGGGATTTGTGATAAGGGAGAAAAATAAATTTTTCTATCAAGTACTGAAACTTTTGGCTCGCCCTGTACATATGCTTTGTTGCTGGAAGTTTGTTCCATATGTATGTGTAGTTTGACAAGCTTTATATTGTACTCAATAGTTCGTTGATCTAAAAGAATGGAAGAATAAGATAATGATTTGTGCATTTTTGATCAAAATCTTTAGAAATGCTTGTTCAAGGTGATCCGATAAAAGTCAATCGATTGGGTTGCTATGGTTGAATGGTTAAAATGCTCGACACATATCCACAAGATAGTGTGTTCGAACCTCAGCGCCAGCAGACATAGAATGACCTTGGGCAAGTTACTAATGACCGTTTGTCTCGGATCACTCATACGATTGCACGCTGATGACATGTGACATACACAAAAGCCCTTGTGGCTAGTAGGTGGTTAGTCAGTATGCGTGAAGAGCTTAAGTGATTAAGCGGGAGGAACTGTGAGTCAGGCTGGCCTTCTGTCTAGAGCTGCAGCTAGTAATAGTTGTAGGGAAAAAATCCGACTTTCGAAACTGTCCTTGGACAGCACCCTATACTGAAAGGTAGCCGAAAGGCAAGGATATTCTTCTTCTTCTTGTTCAACAGATTGCTCATGAAGATCAAAGTCCGATGAACTTTTAGAGCTACAAGAACATGTTTTATATAGACTGGGAGGACTTTTAAATATTGAAAATTGACCGGATCACTTGAAGTCTTTTGAGATATTTTCAATGTCTGTTCACTGGATTCAAAACGATCCAAATCGCTTCTGTGTGGCGTGATCATAATCAGCTGTTTGTCAATAGTTCTTCTTCGTTTTATTCTCTGCTTCAAGTCTATGTATAGGTACACATCATCGAAGAAAACAATGAACACAAAATACCGAAAACCTTACTAAACATGCAGAGAGGAAGAGAGAGACCAAAATGAAATTAACTACTCTCGTGACAGCAAGTATATCAAAAATATCACTTACTTAGATGTGAAGCGACATTTATGTTCTTTTTCTATACTAAATGCATGAGGATCCATGTTATGCAAGGGAAAGGCTTTTTTTTTCATGCATACTTTAGTTTTAGTAAAAAATCATTGTTTGTTCGTATTTAAAATAAGCTAAATATTTGTGATTTGAGACTGTGTATTAAACATTGAGTTGCATGAGATCATATAGACAAAAAAGTTTATTTTAAGTTTGACAAAGAGAAAACTCCCATGAAACATGATATGTCGAACATAAACAAAATGGAAATATTTAGTTGTGAGAAAAACATGGAAAAAAGAAGATGACTTGATTGAGAATGCAAAGAAACGATCTTTTTCACTCCTGATTTATTAAAAACTGAGAGAAAAAAGATATTGAATGAGATGATGAAGAATATCAAACATATATTTAATATGAAGATTCTTTCGCAGCATTCTGATGTGGATTTTGTTCTGTGTCTCTGTTGCGTATCTCTTCAATAGTAAGCTTTTGCATTAAATCTATCGAGACGTCAGATGTACGCTGCGCTTTGATGATCTCTTCTGATGTAGAGCTGCAATCAACGTTAAGATGTTCTTGTTGAGCCATATTGCTTTTTGTTTCATTCCTATTATAATTGTGTCGTCTGATGACCGGAATACGGACAATTTTGGAAGACAGTTTACGCATGTAACACTGCATGATAATTGATTCAGTTTTGTTCTTTCTCTTCTCCAATATTGGTTTCATATTTATATATAACCGATTGCCTCTTCATATTTACCTTCAAATAGGGAGTGGCAACTTAATTTTTTCTACGTCTACACCTTTTACCCACATATGACGTCGTTGTTCGATGAATCAATCCTCAAAAAAGTGCATTTGCGAGGTATGCATCAATTTTCACATTATCACGACAATTTAAAAAAACTGTACATCTTTTTATGTTTTTCTTTTAACGTAATAACGGTAATAAAAGGCAAAAATGGCACATGATGTTGGTCGACGAATGATCAAGTGATCAATTAGTTCAGTTTTGTTTTCAGAATGTATGATTCATATTGGTCTAAAATATATAATTCGTTTGTTGTCATATCTTCCAAAAAGAAACAAGAATCAATAAGGTCACTTTTCGATGCATGGGAGCTACCCGAAATAACCATGTACGTGAAAATAACAACATTAGTATGGTTGAAGCACTGCATCCCAACAGTATTAATAAATAATATTTTGCCGAAATCTGATTATAATAACTAGCTAAAGTACTTTGACATGAAATTCAGGTTGAGAGTTTTTTGTTTTTTATCACTTCTCCTGAAGCAAATTTGTATTATTATATTATCATAGTTGGATGTTTGCTAGAGCACAGTATAGGTTATACAATGATATATAAATACTAACAGATGATCCAATTGAATCTATGAAAAGGTTGAACAAAAACATGTGTGGAAAAAGTGTGTGCCATAAATTGGTCATATTTTGAAACTTATTTCTTTGACATAGATAGCAACTGATTTCGAGTAAAAATTAACGTCTTCATTTAGTATTCATTACTCTTATCACTAAATTCAGAAATATTATCCGAACTGTTTTCATTTAAAGTAGTTTATTCAGTTATTTTGTGGTTCGATATCATATTGTTGTTATCAGTTGCATCTTCATCTCCTTTGTTTATGTCTTCTAATACTTCGTGCTTGTCTGCAGTCTTAATATTATGTACAAAGTGTCGTGATAAGAATTTGGCATTATTGGACACATTTCAGTATTAATAAAATATTTATAATCACTTTTCCCATTATTTCAATAGAGTTCTTCGTTCTCAACGTCATCTAGGTTAAGCACTCTTTTTGTCAATAAAAAAATGTCCTTTTTTGTTATAACTTAAGTGAATAATAAGAACAACAAAGTAAATCGCTATTGGCTAACGATAGTTACTTTGTAGAAGTATGTATTCGCACAAAACAAAAATTTAGTCAACATGTGATATTGATAGAAGACAATCAAAATAAGTTGAGTGTCGTATATACGTAAAATGGGTTATTTGATCTATTTGTTTCTAGCTAACCCTTTTATTAAAATAGGAATAGTTGTAGAGTTTAGCGGTCTCTACACTGTAAACTAGAAAATAAGTTCTAGAGTTTAATGAGGGATATTCTAGGAATGCCCATATGAATTCAGCAATGAAATTTTAATTCTTTGAAAATAAGACATTCGAAACATTAAGAATAAGAAATTTGATTTTCTAATTAGAAAATCAAAAGTGAATTCATATGGGCATTCCTAGAATTTCGAATTGCATTTAGTAATTGGAGTATTTTCTAGAAATTAGAAAATCTACGAAGACTTTCTGTTTTCAAGAGAAATGCATCGAATAAAATAAATAAATAATTTTAATATAAATACATACAAAACGGACTGACTCACGCCACAACTGAAAAAATATAATTTCTCATCTCATTAGAGTTGCCGAAGAAAATAAAAAATTCGCAACACTATTGGCTGACTTATATATTTGAATGAACAATGACTCTATAGTGGTCATTGTTCAAATGATTTTCCAGAAAGTTGCTTTCATTTTTGACTTTTTCTAGGATTCACATTGATTTTCTAATAACGTTGAAAATCATTTTTTTAGAAAATCAAACTGAATTTCTATCATTGTGAAAACCAAGCATTTTCAAGATACTGAAAATTCGTCGAATGAATCATAAAACCTTAAAAATACTTCAACTCATTTAAGATCGATTTTTCAAAACATAGAATTTTAAAAAAAAATTACAGTGTATACAACCACAGCGATAAGACATAATAAATATCTTCTATTATATGCAACAAATGAAACAGATCAAATTTTCAACCTGAATTTGATGTCAAAGAACTGTAGTCCTAATCAAGTTTGCCATAATAATCACGACTATCTACCTCAGAAGTTTCAAAAATGTAACTTTACAATAGGAAGCAAGTTATTTATATTTGGGTTCTCACTCTAAACCCGCGTTTTTTCACACAATTTAGCCCTCAAAACATATCGTTTAGATGTAATTCACAATATCCTTTTAGAATGTGCATGAACGAGGGCACATCAGAAGTATTCAAAAATTTGAAACAGTAACATGCAAGACGAATGAACATAGTTGTTCCTCTTTTGAATGCTTCCTATGTACTATACACTTTTACATGTTGGCGAGACTATGCAAGTTATATTTAAATTTTTATGATTTATTCACATGTATCAGTGAATTGGTAATTAAAAGTTTACTTCAAACTGAAACATGAAAAAGACGAGCAAAATCACCTTGCTTTGCGGTGAGAGTTTAACTCTAATATTCGATACAAGAACTCCTTTTTTATTGGCTAGTGAAAAAGTTATTTGTTATAATAATTGTAATTCATCGACAACACGAGTCAAGTATCATGTTGTTGATATTTTCCACGTAAAAAAATTAAATATAAATTATTTTCGTTTTTATTGGAAGATCGATTAAAATTCTTGAAAAGAAAAAAATCAATTTTAATTATTAAAATTAAAAAAAAATCTTGTATTACACCGATAAAAAACATACCATTTTAATCGAGGATAAATCACAGAAAAAGACCAATTTAACTCAAGCAGGCCTCCACACATCGATTGAAATCATAGGCTAAGATTACATTTTCAGCTCCTGGTAAAACGTATGAAAGATACAAAAAATCATCGATCGATGTTATCTTGATAGAATTCCTTGAATCAATGACACAGGCATAATTCACTAAATCAATCTTAACAAGATAACAATGATTAATGGATTCTAATAGGTTTATCAATGACCGAAAATATAATATTAAACAACATCCATTGTTGACTATATGTATCCGACGAATAATCAGTGAAAGAGCCCTTGCCTCGATTTTCAAACCATCGTGAGCTAACAGGAATGCTACGCACCATATTTGAATTGCTCGTAAATATTTCATTTGGGGAAAATAGTTTGAAATCTATTGTAAATGATCTGATCAAATGATTGCTGTTTGAAGAATGATCAGTCCTAATGGTTGTCATGATTTTACATCATTCTGAGTACACGAAAAGGTTTCGAACGACACATTTTATCTTGAGGGAAGTAGATTACAATACAATATTGAATTTTGTTAACAGTTCCAATCATTTTTACTTACAACAAGGTTTTTTTCGATGTACAGTAGCGCATTTATTAAAAAGCATATTACTCTTGAAAATGTATAAATAGCATCCGATTCGTTTCTTTTGTGAACTCCTTTATAAAATTTCCTGTAATATTCATAATTGCAGCAATGCACTTCAAAATTATTTGCTTTTACAAATGTAGTAACTAAATGTGATTTTTCTGAATAACCATCATTCGTAGTGACGGAATTAGGATTTTGATCTAGTGGAAGTTGAGCTCCTTATCTATCGACTAAAGCTTGTCTATAGTAGTACGAAATTTTTTCCGAAAGCTTTCAAACTCGATGCAGTACTTTGCGTCCTTACATTCTATATAATCACTTATTCCTTATGATTTTTTTATATATAAATCAGCACATGATTAGCTTTTATTTTAAATTTGTTTCATAATAACTTAATCATATTGACATAATTATGCTATTTTTGTGTTGCTTGGCGAACATATCGACAACATTTTCAAAATCTATTTGAAACTGTCTTTCTATAGCTAACAGACTAAGATCACTAACTCTTTCATTACCCATCGAATTTCGTGCATAACTTTTAATTAAGTTCATTTTGGAAAAGGATCTTTCACAAGCGACAGATGTCACAGGAAATGTAACAGCGTCTTTGATCAAAGCAGTAGCTGAAGGAAATTCTTGTTTCATTGGCTTTAGTGCATCGAGTAGATCCAGTACAGTTGACAATTTAGTATTTTTAATCATAGTTTTTTGTAACAGAAATTTCATTTCGTATCATGTTTTTTTCTAATGATAAGTGACCAATTAATGGTTGTAACATTTTAGCATCTAAAACTTTTTCGTTAGGCGGTGATAAAGATGTGATTCCGTTTCCTATTTGTAAATTATGAGAAGAAAATCATTTCTTTAATTCAATCAAAACAGAGTCAACCGTTAAAAAGTACATAGCTATTCGAAAATTTTCTTCATTGGAAAAGTATTGTCGATGTCTAATCGATGCCGTAATAATACAGTTTTTAAAACGTGATGGAATTGTTCTTTGACATCTCACTCTAACAGTCTCATTCATATCAACACCATTTTCATTTCTAAATGTTATTGCTTTGTGAAATAATTCTGTAAACGAATTTTCATCTCTCATAAGATTTAATTGTTCATAAATTGTTGTGATGAGACTGTGTGCACTACTGAGATGAGCGCATTCTCCTTTCAAATAAAATATCAAAATTACAGTACTATTAATTTTCTATGACTTTGTAACTGATCTGAAAGAATTTAAATGGAACCGAATGAACAATGCTACTATGAACATTGGGTCTTTCAGCAAACCTCTTACATTCACGGCACGACCACCTTCAGCTTTTGTCAAATCTTGTAATGCCTTAATAACTGCTGAAAAATTACATTTAATTGAATCAAAAGATTGAAATCTTGAGTCCCAATCTGCGTTTGTCCGTATTTTTAATGTTAATGTTGTATCTAATTAAAAAAGTACGCACAAAACCATACGAAAAAATGCCTATTGTAAATCTCTTAATCCAATTTCAGGAGTTTCTGCCCATCACAAAAATATTGATTAGTAACACTAGATGCTGTAAAATAGTTATGAATCTTAGAAATAATAGAAAAGAATTCATCAATAGATGATACTAATGAACAAACATCGCATATAGCTAAATAGAGGCGGTGTACCATACAGTGAATATATATATATGGGTCTTGCTATAAAATTCTACTGTAAGATTACATGTACTCCATTATGTTGTCTTAACATCACTGAAGCTCTAAAGAAAAAAATATGAAAGATGACACAACTCAAATATCTAAATTATCTTCAACGTACCCGTCATAGCATTCAGCAATATACATTGATAAATTAATATTGTGCTTCATCAAAAAATTGCTTACTTTTTTTGCTAGTGTAGCAACATCAAATCGATGAAGACGAATAAATCCCATGAAAAATTCTTCAATTTGATACTGATCATCAATTAAACAAAGACAAATAGACAGTTGTTTATTGTGACTGGCATATGTTGCTTCATCAGCTAGTAACGCGTACATATTTTCATTTAACTAAAACAACAAAATAATTTTTATATAGATGAAGTGAAAGCAATAGTAATACAAGAGAATTTATTTACATTCTATTATAGAATATAAATTAATTTTGAATTGCAATTAGGAAATATTTTTCTCTTACTTTTTCAGTAATTTTATCACTATTTGCTTGACAATTATGTGTAATAACTTCTTTTGAATTGAAGGTGATAGATATGTAACATTGCGTGCGCTGTCCTTCAAAGTAGCTCTAGCTAATGGATCAGTTTTAGCAGACCACTTTAATATTTCTATCAGATTACCACGATTATATGAACTGATATAAAAAAATATTAGTTTAATTTATAAATTGCAAATGTCTCGAGCAATACTCTATTGTCCGTTTCAGAGTAAAGTGAACGCGGGTATGTTTTTTGAATAGTTTTAAAACAACAAGGGAGAAATAGATCGAGTTTTTAGCACTATCTGAAGTCGACATTACTCTATCTTTTTGCAAAGTCAATGAAAAATCTCAGTCACTTTTCTCCTTGGACACATTCTACGCTTTATAAAAGAGTTTCATCTGTCATGAAAATAAAACGTTTTCTCAACTGTAATATAATAGACAGATAGCCCAATTTTCCCTTTATCGATCCACGCAAGGCCAAGATCGATACCTATTTGCATTCAAAATATATAGAGATTTTACCAAAGACTATTTACCAATTTTTTTCAAAATCCGAGCAGCTAACTAAATATTTTCTTCTATAAGCTCTTAGTCGCCTTCAACTTCATGACATCATTTATTGACCTTTGGAGGTCTTTTTGCTACTAGAAACATCATCAAAAACCACACAGTGAATTTATTTTGATAATAATGAATCAATATCTTAAGTTAGTTCTCTTCAACTTTTATTTTGTTCATGTTTCTATCGTAAAAATTTTTCTGAATCCAAATCAGTCAGCCGAGAAGAATTTTACGATGTTCACATATATTCACCATAATATCATTAATCATCAGTATCATTTGTACTAGAAGTGATATAATCGTCGTCGTCATGTTCATTTATTTCTTCTTTAATCTCTTCGACATAAATATAATTCTGCTTTGGAAATATCTTTTGCATATGATATGTCATGATCATGAAGCCAGTCAGCTATCATGTGTTTTCGCCATGAACGTAGTAATGGTTTTGTATCATCTTTTACTTCACGATGTCAAGGAGCATTATCAATAATAATAGTTACTGCGCGGGTTTTTTCTTTCTAGAAGGTGTCACAAAAGATCACGAAATCAAAAATCTTACCAAACTCTTTTTGTAACTTGGAACAAATTTGGCTGATTCAATATATGAAATGTTTCGAACCCATTGATTGCTCTTGATCGCACTTATACATATCAATCGATGAATGGTGGAAATCACTCTCATTTATCAACACACTTATAGCAGGACGAGTTTCTAAATTGGGTGTTTTTGTCAGTTTTATACTATATCAATTTAAAAGAAAGTTTATCCATACCTTGATTTGTGCGTGTTCTCCCATTACCATACTTATCAACTCAGATGGCTCATTTTTCCTCTCTACACTTGATCCATGTTTCATCACTAAACGGAACAGAGTACTTGAAAACGTAAAGAACAATTGGGAATTGCTGATAGTTTATCAATGTTCCATTCCGATAAATTTCATGTCACTTTCGAAAACGGAAGGCTCTTTATGCCATAAATATTATAGAATCCATTGGTATACATATTTTGCTTGTTCTTTTGTATGAGAGTTCAATTTTCTTCATTACTCTACATAGTACCGCGGTACTTTTCACTGAAAAGTCTGGACTGTCGGTGCGAATGCATGTAAGTAATTTGCTAGTATTTAGATATATTTTTTCATACTACATCAGATGAAAATAATATCTAAACAATTGAGATTCACTATTTAGATTTTAAAGATGAATTAGTAGAATTTGCTTCATTAAATCTTCTTCATGTTCAGTTAAAGAAATTTTCAAACTAGATTCCCCGCCATGTTTTAACGGGGACTTCGCAACTGCACGAGGAGTATCCACACTTGTAAAATGATCATTTTTTCGTGTTATAAATGGTGATGATGATCATGAACGCAAACGCTCAGTTGTATATTATTGTGCAAGTACATAGGGCTGATGTTGTTGTTCAAGTAGCTTATGTTTCAGAACCTTTTGTTGTTCTTCTTGTAACTGCTTCATTTCATTTTTCAATTTCGCCATTGAACCATGCGATATTTGAAGTGCAAGTATTACACGATCATTGACACTATATAATGGTATTTTTGGTCCATTTTTGTCTCCTTCAATAAATTGAGTTATATTGAATATTAATTCTTTTGTTTCTTGACTATAATAATGATCTGTCGACACTATCGTACTCAATCTGAAAAACAATATCATAAATCACAGCATTATATATCGATATCGAATGGCGGTTCGCTCCTATTGTTGCATTTTACTATGATTCTCTACAGCTGTGTTTCTCAATATTCTTTTCTTGTCGCTTGAGGCTGTTCTCTGATTGCCTGTTTAAGAGAGTATGGATCTTGTAGTATTGGTTCAAAACAAAACGAAGTCAGTGCTACCCACATATCAAGACGGGTGCAGATCAACGCAAAAATAGGTTAGCTTATCAAAAAACAATACGTAAGTTATTCACACAGTGATCTGCACTGCTTGTGTAATACAATCACATTAAATTAAATTATTCCGGTACGCACTATTATATCATAGATTATTAACTGAACTAACTTAAGATATTAATTTATTATTATCAAAATAAATTCAATGTATGGTTTTTGATAATGTTTCTAGTAGCAAAAAAACCTTCGAAGGTCAATAAATAATGTCATGAAGTTGAGGGCGACTAAGAGCCTATAGAAGAAAATATTTAGTTAGCTGCTCGGATTTTGAAAAAATTTGGTGAATAGTCTTTAGTAAAATCTCTCTATATTTTGAATGCAAATATGTATCGATCTCGGTACTGCGTGGGTCGATAGAGGAGAAACTGGTCTATCTGTCTATTATATTACAGTTGAGAAAACGTTTTATTTTCATGACAGATGAAACTCTTTTATAAAGCGTAGAATGTGTCAAAGGAGAAAAGTGACTGAGATTTTTCAT
>CAJNSZ010001821.1:0-20854 GCA_905329745.1 Rotaria sp. Silwood2
ACTTATGTGCAGAAGAACAAAAACGATTTGTCTACCTTTCACCGTACAAACAGCTAATTTTTATGTTTCCAACCTTTCTATACCGAATATAAGCAATATCTTACGCAAGGAACAGTTATACAATGATTTTAGTCTGCCAGAGAGAAAAATTCACAAACAAAATGTATTTTCAGCAAAGGTTTACACGTCTGAGAAACAAATATTTTCTTTCTAAAGTTCAAACTAAGCTACTCCCACAGACTCCATGAAACATCAACAAAGTCTATATCAATCTAGAGCATCCGAGCGATTCGACACCGCTGTTTCCGACTTCATTCCAGAAGTCTCCTGGTCTAGAGTAATTGAGAGCAAATAGAATACACCATGATATCGATACTCTGAACATCACACAACTTTCCGTGCCTTGGAATCTTTTCTTTTGCATCCACCAGATATACTGACCATGATAAGTTCTAAGATTTCAAATATTTCAGTGCATCATCTATCAACGTCTGGAATCTTTGATATCTAATGAAGTCTGCCATTATCTTCATTATTCTGAAGATCAAACCACGTTTCAAATCATGAAGTCCCGGGAATCTTTTGTTAGATTTCCCATGCCTATGTGACTTTAGAGGACCTTGTACGATTGCCAAGACTTCAAGTCTTCCTTAGATTTACTCGTCGAATCCTCCAACGAGTATAATCCAACATCGTCTCTCCATTATTCTTAACGCGATACAGCGCTTGCAGTCATGGAATCGTAGGTATCCTTGGTTAGGTTTTGCAATGCCTATGAGACTCAATAAAGGACTTCCCTATGTCGAGTATCTCGGTATCCTTCGAAACGAACAGAATACAACATGGCTATCACCATTCTCAAGACTGCACGATGTTTCAAGCCATTGAATCTGTGGAATCTCTACTTTGACGTGTCAAGCCTATGGGACTCTATAACTCGTTCTAGTATTTCACGGATTCCAAGGCTTCCCAGAGGTGGGCTCCCTGGAATCCTTGGAATCTGACAGACTCAATCATGGCTTTCAACATTTTGAAGACTACACAGCATTTCAAGCCAATATAATCGCTGAAATGCTTGCTATGGTGTGCACAGCCTTTCAGCCTCTATAGCTGATTTCAGCATTTCTATGATTCCAGAACTACCAAATGGTCGATGTCTTGGAATTATTGGAATCTGACGGACACCACCGTGACCTTCAGTATTCTCAGAAGAACACAAGTCTTGAAGTCATGGAATCCGTGCTTTGGTATCTTCAGTCTATGAGACTCTATAGCTAGTTTTAGCTATTGCACGATTCCAAGGCTTCCCAAAGTTGGGTGTGCTCAAATTCTTTGAATCTGACAGACACCAGCGTGCATCTCATCACTATGAACATCACAGAACGGTTCAGGTCATGGAATCCTTGAAATGCTTACTTTTGCGTCCTAAGTCTGAATGACTCTATAGCCGGTTTTAGCATTCCTAGGCATTCCAGTCTTGGATGTCTTGGAATTTTTGGAATCTCATAGATTCCACAGTGCTCTTCCTCATTATGAACACCACAGAATGGTTCCACTCAGGGAATCCTTACTTAAGCTTCCCAAGTCTATCGGACTCCATACGACTTTTCAGGGTTTTTAGGATTCCAAGGCTTCCCAATGGCAGACGTCTTCGAATTCTTGGAATCCGACAGGCTTCAGCGTGGCCGTCATCCTTACGAAGACCGCACAACGTTTCCACTCATAGAATCTTTCGAATCCTTGCTTTTTGCAGCCTAAAGCTTTTGACTCTATAGTCGGTTTTAGCATTTCAAGGCTTTCCAGGCTTGGATGTCTTGAAGTTCTTGAAATCTGATAGATTACAGGTTGCCCTTCATCACTATGAAAACCACAGAACGTTTCCACTCAGGGAATCCTTACTTAAGCTTACCAAGTTGATCGGACTACATACGACTTTTCAGGGTTTTTAGGATTCCAAGGCTTTCCAATTGCAGACGTCTTGGAATTCTTGGAATCCGACAGGCTTCAGCGTGGCCTTCATCCTTACGAAGACCGCACAACGTTTTCACTCACGGAACCTTTGGAATCCTTGATTTCGCGACCTAAAGCTTTAGGACTCTATTACCGGTTTTAGCATTCCAACGCTTTCCAGTCTTGGATATCTTGAAGTTCTTGAAATCTGATAGATTACAGGTTTCCCTTCATCACTATGAAGACCACGGAACGTTTCCACTCACGGAATCCTTGCTTAAGCTTACCAAATCTATCGGACTCCATACGACTTTTAAGGGTTTTAGGATTCCAAGACTTCCCAATTGCAGACGTCTCGGAATTCTTGGAATCCAACAGGCTTCAGCGTGATCTTCATCCTTATGAAGACCGCCCAACGTTTCCTTTCATAGAATCTTTGGAATTCTAGCTTTTGCAACCTAAAGCTACAGGACTCTGTCACCGGTTTAGCATTCCTAAGCTTCCCACTCTTGGATGTCTTGGAATTTTTGGAATCTGATAGATTCCAGGTTCCCCTTCATCGCTATGAAGACCGCAGAACGTTTCCACTCATAGAACCTTTGGAATCCTTGATTTTGCAACCTAAAGCTTTTTGGCTCTATAGCCGGTTTAGCATTTCTAGGATTCCGAAGGTTGGCGGCATGGGAATTCTTGGAATCTGATAGCCTCCAGTGTGCCCTTCATCATTATGAAGATCACAGAGCATTTGCACTCACGGAATCCTTCCTTTGGCTTGTTAAGCCCAAAGGACTGTATAGCTGGTTTTAGCATTTCTAGGGTTCCTATGCTTTCCGATGTTCGATGTCCTGGAATCATAGGAATCTGATAGATTCCAACATGGTCTTCATTATTCTGAAGAGTATTCAACCTGTTAAGTCATGGAATCCTTGGAATCCTTGGAATTCTTCTGTCCTCTGCAGTTCTACTATTGAAGATTCCTGAAAAACCGACCCAAAACAAGTATTACAAGTAGCGTCACAGCGGCTATAGTTCCTCGGGTGTTGAATAGTGTCAGGCATACTTGGAAACATCTAAATTTGAAGTTTTGTAAAGACTTTCATTGCTTTTTAATAAAAAAAGAATTTCCAATTTTTCAAGGATTCGGAATCCTTGAAAAATTTCGTAGTGTGGGGCTCCTGGGTTGGTTCACTTTTGTGCTTATAAAAACATACAAACTTTTATTTTTTTTGGATTCCAAGGATTCCGGCGAAGTGTCGGTGAGTTTATATTTATGCAAAAAATATTTAAAATGAAAAAAAAATTAGTTTCTTGACGGTTTCGTAGTTCTTCATTTATTGGATTCCATGTTGAATTTTTGTACTCGATGATTTCCGTTATCGACGACATAGAGATTGCCGTGTCGATCGAATGACAAACCGACGGGTCCATTGAGTTGGTTCGATTGTTCTCCTGTACCGTTTCCACCAACAATGACACTTCCCTGTGTGGCTCCCTTGGGCCAACGCATGATTCGATCATTCCCCAAATCAGCTACATAGACAGTGCCCAATTGATCGACAACGACTCCTTGAGGAGAATACAATTGTGTAAGACCATTTTCTTGTTCTTGACCACCAGCCACGACAATGCCTTGTTTTGCACCTTCCACCCATTTCATCACACGATCATTTCCATACTCAGACACGTATACTGAATGATCTCGATCGACGAATACGTATTGTGGGTAAGAGAGTTGATCGAGACGATTTCCACTTCCATTGCCACCTGCAACCACTATTCCTTGAGATTCTCCTCTTCGATATCGTCTCACTTCATGTTTTCTATCGTCAGTGACATAGAGAGATCCATTCTCGTCCATTGTCAAACCCACACAATCGATGTTCGAGATGATCGTTTCTCCACTTGTCCCATTTCGACGAGGCCATCGAACCACTCTTCTATTCGAACGATCGCAGATGATGAGACTATCTCTCTCTTTGTCGACAATCGCATCAAATGGGCACGAAAACTGATGAGCCCCACTTCCTTGTCCATTTCCACCGGCAACCACTTGGCCACTCGTCGCACCCCATTTCCATTCCACAATACGATGATTCNATCCAACAAATATAGCTAATCATAGGATATAATTCATGAATTCTGTTCTTTGCCAGTTAGCGATAAATCTTAACTTCAGCTCATAAGAGTCTCTCCAAGACTTTCCTATTTCACTGTGAAACTCTTTTTTTCTGGTGTCGAAATTAATGTCAAAAACGATACAGTTATATATAGAAAGCCTCTTGTTTTACGTCAGAAAGAACGATTGCGCTGCTATCTAATTGACTCAGGCATATTCTGCCATCAGATTACTAAATGAATAAACAGTTACAGATGAGATGCTGTAGATTCCCTAGATACAGTGCATCTCTTCTAATACTCATTGATTTGTCTAATGTCTCGTTGCTCTTTGTTATTCTGCCTGATGCATTTTGCGAGAAAAATATGAAAGTAACTAACTCTATTTTAAAAGTCGACTTTATAATCATCTCATAAAGTTAAATGTCTAGAACTTTCAAGATGAACAATATTTTGTCTCAATAGCTTAATACAGCTTTTTAAACTGCATTATAGAGCAACGAAGTTCTGACTTTGACTCCTATGGGATTTTTAGAAATATAATTAAGATCCAAGAGATCCAATATGGATTTTGGGAATGCAAGTTATTATTATAAATGTTCTGGAAATCCCATGGAAATCCCGGCAATCGCATTGAAATCCCGGCAATCCCATTGAAATCCCGGCAATCCGAAATCCGCCGTTTCCCCCTTGATTTCAAACTTGAATCTATTTACCCACCCACGTATAACAGAAACATCACAATGAGAGTTTATGGTCATTAGGCTCGTCGTTCTGAACAATTTTTTGCCAGAAGCACCTCAAAATCGTTGTTGCACCTGATACAACTTGATTTTAAGTGTATTCAACGAAGTCTGGTGATATTCTTTCTCTAAAAATGTATTTCCATTTACCCTATATAAATAAACATTCTTTCCTTCTGTGTAACGACCATTTGGTCGTTGTAGCTACTCAACGAATTATGCGTCTTTCAGTAGAGGAAATAACTTGAGAGTTCTGAGACTAAGTTTATTAGTGTGTTTCAGCCCTAAAATTCTTGATTTTATAGACCTGAAAAATTGGTTTGCGCGTTCGCGCTCTGGATACTCTCTAAAAAAAAACAGTATTCTCGGAAACCAAGGGAGAAAGGTTTCCGAGTGTTCGGAAACCCATTTCTTGCCCTCGAGAACCCTTTTATCGGTTTCCGAGAGCTCGGAAACCCATTTTTTACCCTAGGAAACCCTTAAAACGTTTCCGATAGTAACAAACTCGTAAACCGAAAAGAGTTTCCGAGCCTCGGATACCCTTTCATGCGTTTCCGAACTTCGGAAACCTTTTTCGGTTTACGAGTTTGTTACTATCGGAAACGTTTTAAGGGTTTCCGAACACTCGGAAACCTTTCTCCCTTGGTTTCCGAGAATACTGTTTTTTTTTAGAGAGTATAGTGTCTTTTGATAGAACGTTCTGGAAAACACATTAAGCGTGATTTTTAGACTTATTAGAGATGTTAGAAAGAAATTGTCTAAGAATCTATTCGTTAGTCCGAAGACTAAAGTGTCTTTTCCACCCCAAGAAAATTCATGCTTTCCAAGTTTGACTATGGACGTTTCTATTACGCGAAAACTTTCTTTCAAATTGACTATGCTTCAACTTCAAAATCGGCAGTAAATACTTTCGGTCTTTTGAAATCAACAGTTTTAGAAGCTGAAAATCACTAGTAATGTGTCCATTTTGTTGATGAATATTTCTGTAATGATGTTTCTTTTGCTGTTCACTTTGAGACATCGACTCAATATGAAAACTTGCGCGCATTTTCGATGAACAGTTACTTCGATATAATGATCTAGCTAACGCTTCATAAAGCATTGAAGCTTTAGATGTACGATTTCCTACCCCATTAATGACTCAGTTTGAGCTCCCCAAGGTGACTCTTTTTTTGACCTGTTTCCAGATGACCTGGGCTAACTCTACCATGAACTTATACCTCTTAGATGATTATTTCGACATTTTTCAATTAAGCTCTCAAGCTAACCCATATCTTGAGGAAAGCCTCGTCTAAAAATAAACATATATATGTCAATAAACTATAGTTCCAGGAAAACCTCGGGCCTGTGTCTTATTCAACTCACGAGTTACGAAGCGCCAAAGTCATCTTAAATGTGAATTATCGTCCATACTGGATGAATCAAAAGAAAAAGTAAAAGCGCAATATATTCGAATTGAAAACCCATTGAACCACATGCTCATGTTTAGGACTTTTCCTAAAATATCCATAAAAAAAAGAAGGCTTCAATATTTTTCCAAGTATGCTGTGTAAAAATTCATAAAATTGTTCTATCTACAGCATATTTTGAATTAGCTAAAATCTGAGGACCTCCATTGAGCAGGTACGATTATGGCTTGCGTGGAATGGCTGATATGTTTACTTTCTTTCCTTCGTTCTATGTAACGAACGAATAAGCATTTGGTCATTGTAGCTGCTCCGTGCATTACCCTCTTCTCAGTAGAGGAAATAAAAGATGGATCTCTTGATATCGAAAGTTCTACTTTAACCTAGTTTAGATCGGTTTCAGCTCTACTAGAGTAAAGCAAAAGGAGAAATTATCTCTGTTCGGAAACACGCAGAACTTCTAAAAAAAGACACAATAATTATCGTTTTGACTTTTACTACGCTTTCAGGCTCGTACAGCAGCGTTGCTGGTACGCGAAGACCTTTTTACATACTTGTTTTTCAAGATGATCTGCTTATATCTTCGAAGTGGTTGCAACTGTATAACAATTAATCTATAGCTGGATCAGAAAGTCACACGTCAGTGGATATACACCGTAGATATCTTTTGGATACGCATCTTTTTAAGAACAAAGCCCACTGTTTTCGAATTTTATGCTACCATACTTCCACAAGACATCGAAAATCGAGTTCTATTGTTTTTGTATGAAAATTTCAACACAACCTTGAATACTGGTTTCTGAAAACAGAGTTCTGTGTACTAAAAACCTCAACATCAATAATTCCGTAGTATCAATACTACATTGGCACACAAAAGGTAACCAATATTTTAAATTTTATAATTTCAGAGTCGAATGCATCATTTCGACCGAAATGTGGTCGATCTCAGAACACAGTTATAATGATATAGTCATAAAGGTATAGGCATTAGTATATAGTGCGTAGGATATTGTTAATATAGTATAGAAATAGTTTAGGTTGCTTGTAATAAGTCGAGTAAATCTTGATCGATTACAATCTGATTTTCCTGTTGTTTTGCATGGGATTTACCCAAGGACAAATATTTCCCGAAAAAATTTCTTTATCTTTTGTTTCGTTGAATTAGACATAAATAAATGTTTATGTCTGAATCTAACTCACTTTTCGTAGTTTTCAAATGTGTGTCAAAATGCAAAGCACAGAATAAAAGAGAGAATACTTCAAATTTAGCATTTTTCATCATCTTATGTCACGCACAACCAGACTCTAATGTAAGCTCATCAACAAGTACTCTTACATTTCTTGAAACACTATAGATTAGAACGGACACATACCACCACCCAGCTCCATTTCATCTAACTTCTTTCTTCTCTTTGCTTTTTTCTATACTCTCCTTGCATGCATTACTATTTACCAAGGAGAAAAACACTTGGGTTCGGTGATTTCTAACTGACTGCATGACGCTCTATATTTCATTAGGTCAATGATCTATTGTCATCGTTCATATTTTTTGATTTACATTCTTAGGTAACATAATAAAAGACAACATCAAAAAAAAGATTCACCTCTTTCGTCGACGACAGATACAGCTTGTATATTATTTCTCTATCTCACTGGTGCTATTGCATGCCGATCACAGATGAAATTGATTCATGTTTCTTTCAAACCGAATCGAACCAAGGCAAGTAAAACTCTCAAAACTTACTTTCAATTTCTAAAGATATTTGTTTTAAACTGACTCTACGATAATAAACTTTTATTTATATCGACACTACAGATGAATCAAATCATAGCAGGCGTACCAGGAGTGTAGCCAGGAAGTGGAGGAACGTCTAGACGATCCGGGCCTAGAGAGTGAAATCTCATTTGAAACCATTTGAATGAATGACAATGGATACGAATGGATTCGATTAGACTAGAATACTTAGAAATGTGTAAGGTCGATTGCATTTATTAGTATCCATGCCACCTTTTTCTCTTACGACTGTGTCGCAACTGCGCTGCAGTACTCGAATCGTACGACCCAATGTATCTGATACAAATCAATCATAAGCGGTTTCGGCTCTTTGGTAGTTGGTCATACTCTAGCACTAAGACTTAGCTACATGGCGATCGTATAAAAGGAAGCCTTCATGATAGTATGGTTTATATTTCGTCCTTCTATAACTTATAGATTATGCAACCTCAATTCAGTTTGTTGGAATGAAAACACTATCCACGTAGTTTTCGGGGATCGCGAAATCGAATCCAAAGTCAAATTTTTATTTTATTAATCTTTTTATCATCACTTTTTATTATAATTTTATAATTTAGTTTTTTTATCCTAATATTTTTTTAGTTTTATCGAAATTTTTTAACATTAACTTTCTTTTTTTATTTTGCTTTTTTTTATTTTCATTTTTATTGTAAATTTTTGAAAATTTTTTCAAGTCTTTTACTTTTTTTATTATCAATTATTGATAATCCATAATAAAAATGTTAATATAAAAAATCTAACTTTGGATTCGGATTCCTAACCAATGATATTTTTTAATAAGTATTATGCTTACATAAACGTCTGAAATACTATGAAATCATAATAATTGCTAAAATAATCTACAATAGCTTTCCGATGCATTGTGATTATGTATTATTAGAATAGTTAAGAAAATCCGTCTTTTTGTAATGTAGCTTTGAAAACAGCTATAACTGACAACAAAAAGCCAAGAAATCTTTGAATTTATTATAAAAATGTACTATTTCGAGACCGTATGTATTTTAAATAAGTTGTATAATCCAATCGATTGGGAGACGAAATGTCAATATACAGAAAAATAGTTACACATATAAGTATTTTACTAACATATATTGGAAATAGCTGTTCAATTATAATAAAAACTTTTAATTCTACAAGCAGCTGCCCTTTGAACAGTTAATAAATAATGCATTTGATTCATCGGTAGCATTTTACGATACCAGTAGCTATGGTTTAGATAGAAGCAAATAGGCAAGTTGAATATCAACGATTATTACATAGGGAGAATCAAATTTGCACTTGTTGTCGGGGATATTTAAAATTTCTGAATCTATATAAAGAAAACAAAAGAAACGACTGTCCATTGTTCTGTCACGCACATATTCTCGCGATCTTTGTCTCAAAATAGTTTTTAATTTTTATGTATGTAGAAAAAACATTTTTTGAATATGTCGTTTTTCTATTTATATAAGGGAAAAAATATTTGAAGGAAAATTAATCACGTAACCAGTTTAATATACATTTTGATGGTGACGAATCACTAGATTAGTTGAACATTACTAACAAGGAAATCTTTTGAATTATATTATAACTGACTCCGCACCCTATATAAATTGTAATGCTAAAATTTGAACCATTTCATATTTCTGAAAAAAACATGTTTTTTTTTCTTCGTCGCAAACATTCACTTATTGGAACCAATGTAAATCTGATCAAAATTATGTAAATCAGTACAAAAATTAGCCCTCTGCCTACTCAAATGCTGAAGAAAAAATATTGATGTTCTTAAGTATCGGAAAATTTCTTCAGAAGAAATAGACAACAATCTATAGACAAGATGTCTGCGTATACAATTCTTCGAACATCAACAACTTTATCATAAAGATAAAATAATAAGTCCAATGATAAATATACAGTTCGACCGCAAGACAAACGGTATATTCTTCTAGTCAAAAATAAAAATAAAAAGTGTCAGTACTAAATCAAATGATGATTATCGAAATGATTAACCAAGAAATAATCCCAAAGTTATCTCCGAAATTTTCTATACATTCAATAAATTTAGCAAAACTACCGAAACCTAGCCTAATCAATGTCCTAGGCCCAAGAGAAGAAGAAGAAGAAGAAGAAGAAGAAGAATACCCTTGCCTTTCGGCTACCTTTCAGTATAGGGTGCTGTCCAAGGACTGTTTTGAAGACCCCATGTTTTCCTACAGCTATTTATAGCTGCAGCTCTGGACAGAAGACCAGCCTGACTCAGAGTTCCTCCCGCCTAATCACTTAAGCTCCCCATGCATACTGACTAACCACATACTAGCCACAAGGGCTTTTTGTGTATGTCACACGTAGTCAGCGTGCTATCGGATGGGTGGTCTGAGACAAACAGCCGTTAGTAACTTGTCCAAGGTCATTTTATGTTTCCTGGCGCCGAGGCTCGTACACTATCTTGTGGATATGTGTCGAACATCTTAACCATTCATCCATAAGCTGAAAGAAAAAAAGATTCCATACGGAATCCAAAAGTGCCAAAAATGATTTCGTACATACTACGGAACTTAAAAAAGGTTTCGAGATTTGCAAGGAAATCTAAACCTTTTTGAAGGTTTCGCAGATTTCCAACGAAGCCTTAAAAAAAGTATCCCAGACTCTTTATAAGTCTTTTGAAAGCATCTTAGGTCCATACGAAACCTCTAAAATGGTTTCGATTTCATTGCAAATTAAGTTCCGTGTGAAAACTTTTTTTTCAGACTTGCGCCTTCCTAAGGTCCAAGAGGTACGGTAAGAAACGCTGTGACCCAAGCAGACAAAATTTTGAGAAAACGCGTTGAGACGCACAGAAAGCGGCCTAAAATCGACAAAAAGTGGACGTTTTTGGCTCACACTCGCGGTTCCCGACTGTGAGCCAAAACACCCACTTTTCGGTCTTTTTGTGCGTTTAAATGCGTTTTCGAACAAGAAAGCGTGTACGCGCATACAAAAAAGAGAAAAAAGTTGTCGTATTTTTCCAACTCGAGAAACGTGACTATAATCATGATCATCCATTTTGGGTATGAGAAAACGACCACTTTTTCTATTTTTTGTATGCGTGTACACGCGTTTCTTGTCCGAAAACGCGTTTAAACGCACAAATAGACCGAAAAATGGGTGTTTTTAGCTCACAGTCGGGAACCGCGAGTGTGAGCCAAAAACATCCACTTTTTTGCCGATTTTAGGCCGATTTATGTGCGTTTAAACGCGTTTTCTCAAAAGTTTGTCTGCTTTGGGATACGCCGATTTCCGACTAAATGATCGAAAATTGAGGCCGTTTCATATATCATTCAAACAAGCAACATACCGAAAGTGTCAAAAGAGCACCAAACGAAACCACAACATATTCGATTATTCTTATAATAAAATATGTTCGTTTATGTAACATGTGTGAACGGGCACATCTTTATTCACAATTCATTTTCCAAAGTTATATGAGTTATCTTTGCTCACTTTTTGATCAAGAAATGATCAAATATTCGAGTGATTATACAGCTCTTCGATGAAACCTGAACATATTTGATCCTTTTCTTGCTCAAAATGATCACTTTCGAACTAGAAAAGAGCGCGCACTTCTTCCACGATTTCTCACTTTTCCAAGTTGTAGAAGTCATATTTGTTCATGTTTTGAGTAATGACAGAACCTTCCGAAGTGATGAACCACTTCTGATGTCATTATTTAGGCATATAGAAGGGAACTTCAAGATTAGCACACATATTAAAGAATTCGAGCCATTCTGTCATGGGACATTGATTTTTCAAGTTATAGGAAAGATACCAACTTTGATCTTTATAACAATTATCTTGCAAACGAAAGTATAATCAGAGCTAAACGTCTTATGAAAAACTGATCACATCGTCGGCAAATCATCCTGACATTTCTCACGTCAGATTTTTATAGCATCTCTACTATTCACAGTAATTTTTCTTGTAAACATCAGTGATGATGCAATGAACTTTTATGTTGTGCTAAGAGTTTCATTCCAAATCATACACTCATAAGAATGAACGGCTTATTGCTACTTGTGAAGGTGATGAATCGTCAAAATATGTTGGGAGCAGAGAACTTTGCGACAATGACTAAACCCCTCCCTCACATTAAAAGATCCCGGGCCTTCTAATATGTTTGAGCATGTAAACTGTCTAGGGGGGTCTTCTATTCTGAAGGGACCTTCTAATGCGATTTTCATGAAAAATTTTTCAAAATTTTGAAAAAAATTATTTCACATTTTGTATTGCTGTTTTCACAAAAATTACTTTTTTAAACGAGTGCTTATGAGACTATATAATCATGAAACATCATGTGCTTATGTGACATTTCTCTTGTGGGTGATTTGCTCTATGAAACACGACATAAAAGATCTGTTGAAGAATATACGGAAGAAATTTGGATCCACTGTCACTGTAATCCCCCTAAACATCATGACAGATACCCTGAAACATCGGAAACCGTGGCAGACACGAAACCGTGGCAGACACGAAACCTTTCATCCTATCCGCTACAGACTGCGGCAGACTTTGTTGAATTATGATCAAAGACGCAATAGTACTAAAATTCTATCAGAATATATAAACTATTTTCTCTTTGCAATTCTAGAGGACTAAGCAAAGAATGATGACCCAATGTGTTCCAAAATAAATCTAATAAAACAATGTTCATCTGATTATTAACAACAGCTACATTGTTTTTCAAATTTGACTCCTTTAAAGATTTCGTTAGCAGCTTTTCCTGGCATCATCGAGACAACGTTTATCCGGTTATATTTCTATGACCATCTTAAGTTTCGTTTTTTGAATATACGATAGTATTTACCGGAGGACCCAGAAATCTGTTAAAGGTCTTGAAAGCATAGAGATGTACATATGTGTACCAAAAAAAAATTATAAGTTTTAGATCTGAAAAAACCCGACAGAAATCTGTGTAAAAAGTAGATTATATGAGTGACATATAGTGCACTTCCCAGCGAATCGGGACCCTATTCATACTCACGAAAATCATGCATAAAATTCTGATGAAATTAAAGTGATAATTATAAGTTATTACGCCAAATTCCGATAGTATTTTTAACCAGAATTTTATAGACTCCTATTAGTAAAGGTAGTCATTTTGATGACTTTGCCTAAGTACGAATTGTTGCAACGAACGAATCGGTAAACAGTCGAAAAGCTCCCATGAACTCATGAAGTTTAATGCTTGAACTTATTGCTCAACTCTTTTTTATTGAGACTAGTATACTCTCATTTTACAGTAACAAAAAAATATATTGACATGTAGAGAACGGCAATGTTCAAAAAGGAGCGTGCAATGTCACGCTTCTCCCGGCTGCCTTCAACCATATAGGGAGTATTTCCCAATCATGGGACGAGGCTGAAAACCTTTTGCGGGCATAGTTAGATTCAAAAACAGAAAAAAATTCAGAAAAAAGTTTTTGAAAATTTTTCTTAGTAGATTAAAAAACCCGGGTCTTCTAATACGTTTTTTAAATTTTTGCACAAGGGGGCCTTCTATTATGGGGGTCTTCTATTATGGGGGGGGGGGTCTTCAATTATGAGGGGAGGTTTACATTGAATAAAGGGTGAGAAGCGACAGCTCGACTGTTGATAAAACAGTATCATCGATATTTATGGAAACGTGATTGACAGTCTTGTTGTTTCCAGGACATTTACAAGAAAAATGAATGTAAATCACAGAGATAAGATAAAAATCTGGAAATTGCAGGATGATTCGCCGATGATAACATTCGTTTCTCATAAAACGTTTAGCTCTGATTATACTTTCAGCTACGAGATAATTGCGATATAGATCAAAAATGTTATGTTCGTTGTAACTTGAAAATTCAATATTTCAGGACCGAAAGACTATGGTTCCAAATCTTCTTGGTTTGTGCTAGTCTAAAAACCCTTCTATATGCCTAAAGTATGGGCTCAAAAGTGATTAATCATTTCTGGTGATTTCCTCGTAAGACAAAATGTGAGTGAGCATGTCATTGATAAAAACGTCTATATGAGATCAAATACATTACGAAACACAAATTATTTCTCTGAATATTCTCCCATCCATTCGTATATCTGCAGCTAACTCAAAGATAATTAAGACTAACCTTGTGACTTTGTATTCTCGTCAAGTTTCATTGCTCCAAACTGATCCGGTAATGGAACAGATTCCAGTAGTTCATATTCTGGCTGCACTTCTTCCAGTTGTACAATGTGAAGCCCGTTTCCGGAATCGAGACAAGATTTGACTTGAAATTTTCTGGCGGGTAATAAAAGTACTTCATCTTCGCCGGTGACAAATGAATGATTTTTGATGTCCTTCGCTGTTGTACACTCTATTTGGAATAGAGTTCTGTTTCCAGTTTTCCCGAAAAATAGTTCGTTTTCCAGTACTTCGACCGATGAAGTACAAGATGAAAATCCCCACCATATGAATGACTTGCCTTTTGGATAATCAGGCCAGAGGTTTTCTCGGACGCCTCGAAAAACAAAACGACACTTCGATGGAAGACGAGCAAGTGCTGTTAGTATGAGTCGTAGATATAAAAACCATGGAATTAGATTTTTTCGCTGTTCGGAACGTAAAGTTTCATTCAGTTTAACGTATAACGAGTCTTCATGCGGCATGGACTCATAGGTATAAAGCATAATTGACGCCGACTCATCAGGTGTTAAGCGATCTTCGGGTGCTTGGCAGTTTTCTTTGACTACCTTAGCATTTCGCTCGACTTTCGGTACGATTTTGACAAGAGGTTTCACAGCCTCTTCGAGCGTTACCAATGGCATCTTTTCATAACCTTCGATTGGTGCCAACATTCGTTTTGGTAATGCGCCGAAGTCAGCAAAGCGGAGAGCACCATTGCTAGAAGCCATTTGAAAATTTTCAATCTAGAACCCAAGATTTATGATATATGATCAGCGTCATACTGAATTTCCCAGTGAAAATGTACCTCACTGAAAGACTACAAATAACTTTCTTAATTTTCATTAATCAAATAGAAGTTTCACATTAGAAAACTTTCTATTGTTTTTCTTTATAACTTTCCGTACAATATTTTTAAATGAAATAAGTCTTTCCCAATGCAAAAATTTAAATGTATCATGGAATTTTCCAAAAGTTTATGAAATGAAATACTTTTGGCTCATATTGGTAAAATTTGAATTTAGATCTCGCATGAAAATCTGGAGAGTAGCTTTTTTCATTGAATTAAACACACTTTGTCATTCAGACCTTGGTTACGTTGCAGAGTCACTGTGATAAAATATTGCCGCTCTCAGTAGTTTAAAATATTCTATATTAGATTAGAAAGAATCGAACGAAGAATCTTTTCATATTGAGCTTTCATGCGATTAGAATGTGGATGCTGTTCTTCTGTTTACCAAGACCGACAGATGCGACACTCAGGCCGACACTCACACTCTTCTAATTCAAGGTTTTTTAATTTCTTTTGTCCCCTTAATTCGTCGAACGGGTATTTGTGCAGCACAAGATTTGCAACACAATGCTTATTGTCTCCTTGCTCACACTCTCAAAGTGAAGGAGTGAACGAAAAGATAATGCTTATTTGTCGAGTAAAATATCTGCAAATTGAAGCATTAAGTAAAAGAGTCCGTATGTTATTGTAGATGTATTTTCATCAGTGAAAGGACTTTTTTAACAGAAGAGTCCGGTAGAACGCCGACCAGGCCGACTGCAGAAAAATATTAGATTTTTAAGTTGTCCATTTACTTCAGAAGCCTATAAAATTTTATTATGCAAACCCAAGCATTAGACCATTCTGCAAGGGGAACAAGCGGACTTCTGTACTTCCGAAGTACAAAACGACGGAAAAGTACAGAGAAATACCAAGAAGTACAGAGAAATATGTGCTTTCTCCCTAGATTTTTTTCCCAAAACAGAACAAGAGTTTTCTGTTATTGGAAAATATCAAAAATTCTGTTCCCAAAAGAACAGAACAAAAATGTTCTGTTTCTTGGGAACAGAATTTTTGATATTTGTCAAGAAGTACCTAGAAGTGCCAAGAAGTACGAAGAAGTGGCAGGAAGTACTGAGAAGTACAGAAGTCCGCTTGTTTCCCCTTGCCATTTTGGCTTAGTCAAAAACAAATAGGAAGATACTCAATTCTGCAAACTTTTATCTCCTGCTCTAAAATTTACTTTTTCAATTCCAGCCATATTTTGCAATTTTCTCCTTCATCATTTGATGGTTCCAAGTGCGGAGTATCTCAAATGATAGATAATCTTTCGTCTCTACAAAGTTGATCTATTCTATTTCTTTTCTAAATGTCTTCCTATATGAAAAAGGAATCATAGCAGAGAAAATAAGTATACGATTTCGATCATGAGTTTTTAGTGTCATAGATAAAACAATAGTCACAATAAAAGCTTCCAGACTACATTTTTTATCTGTTGTAACCTTAACCACGATGCATCTTTTCTGTATACTTCTTTTTGAAGAATTGTATCAGCAGATTATAAAACTTTTCTTTACAAAAAGTCAAGCATGCTATGATTTCACATCCCATATGCTATTTTGACCAATATTTAGCAAATTTTGTTCAGAAGAGTTACTATTCGAATAAAAACTAATAACATATGTGGAATCAACGTTGAAAGCTGAACCAAACTTTTATATATTTCAAAAAATTTCTTTAACTGCCTTTCTATCGAAAATTTCATTCGTGTCCCCTCGAAGTTTAGTCGAAAAACAAACTTCACGAAAAAGACATTTAGGTAATAGAAATTGAATTTCAACATTTTGAAATGCTATTGAAGACGAAATGGTACGGAACGAAATCATAAAAAACACATTCCGATGGAATTCGCCTTTCGACTGAACTCAGAGCGGAAGCTGGATAAGATTTTCAATAAAAAAAGACTTACAAGGAAACATTTTCGGGTGTTAATCCGCTTTTCAGTCGAGGTTTCGCGCATCTTGTAGATCTTAGTGAGCTATGTCTATAGTGAAAAAAGTTCGGGTTTCTGTCTCGTTTCTGAGGAGATAGAGAGTTTTTACTATTTTACTTATAAGGGTCATCTCGTGAGGAAAAAAGTACTCTACTATCCAATACAAGTTGAAACCAGCTGACATTTTCCTCACATATAGTTATATTCATATGGAAGATAATGTAAAAGTTCGAGTTCAAATAACCATGGGAAAATCGAGTTATCAGGTTCACAAAATACTAAAGTCGTTCTATATGTCATTAATTACGCTATTTCGCAGAATTACAATATTATTGTTGTTTTTCACGATAATGTATTTTTAATTTTCATTCGATTCAGTTGACTGTGGTGGTGCTTATATGCTAAGCTACATATATAGTGATTTCTTTCGTCTACGGATGATTATTATTATTAAATGAAAAGAAATGAGCCAAACTAACTGCCTTGCATGAATGAACTGAACATATACCACGTGTGCAAGAAGAAGAAAAATGATATACAATGATGTGCTTTCTTATTTAATATAGGATTATCGTGAAAAACTACAATTATATTGTATTTCTGCGAAATAGCGTAATTAATGACATATAGAACGACTTTAGTATTTTGTAAACCTGATAACTCGATTTTCCCATGGTTATTTGAACTCGAACTTTTACATTATCTTCCATATGAGTATCACTATATGTGAGGAAAATGTCAGGTGGTTTCAACTTGTATTGGATAGTAGAGTACTTTTTTCCTCACGAGATGACCCTTATAAGTAAAATAGTAAAAAACTTTCTATCTTCTCAGAAACGAGTCAGAAACCCGAACTTTTTTCACCATAGACATAACTCTAAAAAGAAGGTTTTTTACCAAACCCCCGAAAAATGTTTCGGTTGGTTCGAAAAAGCGTTCAATTGCATCCAAATGCTTGAAAAACGATTCTTCAGTTTTACGAAACCTTTTTTTAAGTTGCGCATAGCAGAAAAAGGTTTCGCAAGAAAAATGCGAAACCTTTAGGGTTTATAAATAAATTCTAATGGTTTTTTACTAAACCCCAATGGCTTCGTACTAAACCATTGAAATTGAATCTGAAACCCTAAAGGTTTCGCATTTTTCTTCCGAAACCTTTTTCTGCTGTACGCAACTTAAAAAAAGGTTTCGTAGAACTGAAGAATCGTTTTTCAAGCATTTGGATGCAATTAGACGCTTTTTCAAACCTACAGAACCTTTTTCGGGGATTTGGTAAAAAATCTTTTTTTTAGAGTGATAGTTCACTAAGATCTACAAGATGCGCAATACTTCGACTGAACAGTGGATTAACACCTGAGAATGTTCCCTTGTTAGCGAAAATTTTTAAAGCATATCGAAGCTGGCTCAGTTTTCTTTTCTCATACAAAAATGTATTTAAAAAAGTAATAGAATAGATCAGCTTTGTAGAGATGAATAATGCTCTATCATTTGAGACATTTCTCACCTCGAACCACCTAATGATGGAGAAGAAAATTGCAAAATATGAGCAGAATAGAAAAAGTTGATATCAGAGTAGGAGCTAAAAGTTTGAAGAATTGAGTATCTTCCTATTGATTTTTGGCTAACGAGGGAAGGTCACACCAAGTGTGAGTCTCAGCTTTGAATGGGCGATATACCAGTTTGTAGAACTCGACATGGTCATTCTCGTGGTGTATTCCGTTTTTCCAAATAGAAAATAAAATGAGGAGAAAGTGATCAATTTTAAAAGTGAATTTCTTCACTTTGAATAAGTTTCGAGAGAGTTGTTAGAAATTTGAGACTTGATGAGTACTTGAAATTTTAATGATCATGTTAAAACATAAACAATGCCATTTGCAATAGTCTATTATTATGTTATTTTAAACTAATAAGAGAACAGTATTTTCTTGAAAAATTCAATTTCATCATCGTTATGAACATTCATTGTAGAATTATTACATTTGGATGTACTTTAGCGATCCTGAGAGAAAACTTTGTTATGCATTCAGAAAGTGAAGCTTAACTTGTGCTAAAAATAATATAATAGTAAACTATCACATACGGCATTGTCTATGTTATAACATAATCATTTAAACTTTAAATATCCTTCAAGTCCGAAATTCCTAACAACTATCTCGAAATTTATTCGAAATGAGAAATCCACTTGTAAAATCAATCACTTTCTCCTCGTTTTAATTTCTATTAGAGAAAAAGGGAATCTACCACGAGAATAAGCTTGTCCAGCTCTCTTCACCATAAAAATATCAGCTACATTGGTGAGATTGATTGAGCAATGCAGATCGTGGTTTACGTGCAATGTCTCGTAGAGGAGATTTCAATTGCAACTGTGCTTTTTCAAAGCTCGTTGTCGACTTTCTTTTTGGTTATTTCTCTTCAGATTGCGAGCATTTCGCTCATGGAAATCCTAGATACGATCGAATTTCAAGAAAAGAGTACTGTTTTGAATGATTTCGTCGAGTTTCTGAAACTTGTTTCAAAAGTAACGTGTCGGCTTCACGACCCTCGTTTAGCTCAATATTAAAATCAAGAAAACGTGGCATAGAATATTGATTCCCACAAAGCTAAAATTATTCTCAGCTCAGACTGGAATGAAACCCGAGAAGCTTGCAATGCGAACATAATCATTTGGCAGTATTGAAACTTATTACTTAGGGTATACCAAAAGTTCTGATCACAGTTTTTAAAATTTAATAAAGCAATAAATATTGAATATTTTACTAAGGCAATATATAGTATAACGTCTCGTCTTTAATAATATATAGAGCAACTCTCTCTTAGACTTAGTTCTAACATCCTTTCAGACTAAATCTATAATTTTACAGACAATGCAAATATTATTAATTCTTGTTCAATGGTCAGGTACATTCTGGAACTTTCTATTGGTCACTCTCTCGTCACGTTTTATGACGTCATGTTCTAGAATATTACATTTCGATAGTATATATAAATGAGAGGTCGTTCGCTGTTAGTTCATTTGTACCGTACTCGACTTAAAATCGTAATAGAATTTGATTTCAATCTTAAAAGAAGACATTAAACATGACTGATGAATTCAATCGATATTATATCAAAATTCGAGCTATTTTGGGAATAGATTCAAAAACAATCTTTGACGAACTTACAGAGGCATTGGGACCTGATGCTCCATCATATCCAACAGTCAGAAGATGGGCGAAACGTTTTCGTGAAGGAAGAGACGATGTCACTGATGATCCTCGATCTGGTCGTCCGATTTCGGTACTTACAGATGAAAATGTTGAACGCGTTCGACAAGTTATCGAAGATGATCCACACTCAACTTATGATGATATTATGGGTGAGATTGATCTATCACGTGGTACAATAGAACGAATTATTCATGATCGTCTAAAGATGAGAAAAGTTACATCACGTTGGGTTGCTCATCAACTTACTGACGAACAAAAACAAAAACGACTTAGAATTTGTCGTCAAAATTTAGAGAAATTTAGAAATGGAACATGGCATTTATGTGATGTTATTACTGGTGATGAGACATGGATTTATCACAGGCAGATTGGTCGAAAGTCAAGCAATGCTACTTGGGTTGGCGAAAATGAACCACCAAGAACCATTGTTCGTCGGAATAGATTTGAACCTAGAACACTATTTTGCTTCTTCTTCAAATCCACTGGTTCTCTTCTCATACACAAAGTAGATAAGGGCAAGACAATCGATCATGACTACTATATTGATAATTGTCTTATACCTGTTATCAATGAAATAAGAAAAAAGGAAAAGTCGTCACGTACTACATATAAAATGCTTCATGATAATGGTCCTCCTCATACTCATCCAGATGTTATTGATTATTTAATGGAGGAAGGAATCGAAATCATTCCACATCCACCATATTCACCAGATCTCGCACCGTGTGACTTTTG
>CAJNSZ010001822.1:0-20850 GCA_905329745.1 Rotaria sp. Silwood2
GATTTCGGGCCGAAAATTTTATGGTAGTCTCCCCTCTCCAGCTCCAACGTATCCTGAAAGTTTCATGCAATTTGGATGTTCATGGGCTGAGATAGATTTTTGAGGGGGGGGGAGCCTTAATAAAAATATTTATTACATAATAACGAAGAGTTCTCATTCATAGAACACTAGACAGAGGATACTTCGAAGTTACAACTCGAAAAAAGTTTGATTTTAACATTCAGAAAATGGGAAAGAGTGTCCTTAAATAAAATACTCATTTCAATAAATCAAAAAATTCTTGTTTACTTTTAGATATAAATAAAGATAAACAACAATTAACATTAAACATTGATTCTAAATATGATTCATTATCTCAATCAAATGAAACAAATTTATCAAGTTCTTCACCTTTAGCTCAACCAATAACAAAAGAAGAAAATTCCAGATTTATTCCTCCAAGTAAATAAATGTAATTTTTAATAGTCAATCAAAAACTTCTTTCTCTACCTTAACTAGATGAAAAATCAAGTAAAAACATTCTTCAACAATCTGATGAATATTCAATGATCAATAAAATTGATCTAAATAAATTTGGTAAGCATCATATTCATTATCATAGACAAAAAAGAATTTAATTTTATTCCATTAGATAATCGATTACAATCTAATATTGAATCATTTAATCGTCAAAAAACAAAAAATCCAAATGATGATAAATCGAATGAATCAACAACATCATTAACACAATCAAATTTTACTAATCATAGTAAAACAAAATCTCTTATGCCAAATGTTCCTCAATGTAAAGGGAGTACATCGTCTGATGATGACGATTATGCATTGTATACTGTTAATACAAATAATTCAATAATTCAACAAACAACATCAAAACATAAAGATACAATAAAACGTAATTCTAATTTGAATATAAATGCATTGATATATCGAAAAAAACGAATTTCATTCACACATAAATCTCAAACAAAACATTTTCGTCACAAAGATAAAATATAGATATTCCAATATATAAATGATCATCAATAACATTTCGTTTTTCCTTTACTATTATATCGAGAGAAAAAGTTTGTTGTTTGTTTTTAAATATTCTTTTCTTTTTCTCTTATTTTACATCTCAATTCAATAAAATGTTTTAAAAATTCATTTTACAAATTTATGTCTTAACTAAATGTGGTATTTAACGACAAATTTTCAGACAAAATGTTTGTTCATTGTTGACCCCCTAGAAAATATTTCTGATGAGTTAGGACTAGAAATTTGATCTCAATTTATACTCGAAAATAGTGAAATAATCTTTGAAAGGCCTAAAAAATTAATTTAGATGGAAAATTTTCGTATTTTTACTATTCTAATTCGAAACTCAAAGTTCGGATCATTATTCATGTATCACCTTATAGATTAGAAGCTACCTAAAAAATGTATTATTTCAAGTTTTTTTTGTCTATGAATTTTCGTTTTTCATAAATATTCATTTTCGATTCACCTTTAGGTAACTATGGAAAACTCGAACAATAAAATTTCGCCCATAAATAGGTTTAATGACTCTTGGAATATTGTGAAAGTTTCAGTTGAAAAAATTCTTCCTTTGTCGAGGCATTGAGTTTTTAGAAAATGATCGTTTGTCACAAAATTTGAGTTTATTTGAAAATTCAATATCTCGACAAAGAAAGGATTTTTTTTTGACTGAAACTTTCAGAACTTTTCCAGATTCATCAGGCCTATATATGGACAAAGTTTCAGAATGAATTTCCATTATTTGATTTTTCGGTAAATAATTTCTAGTATTACTGAGATTTCTTTATGCACTTGATATGAGCTCAAATGGCAGATAACACTTTGAGTAGTTTCTTCATTCGTTCAATATTCCATTTTGTAGATAAATGTTCGCTCTATAAACGACCAACTTCAACAATTTTTAGCATGTTCGCACAGTTTCTTATAGAATAAACAAAAATCTATTAAATATAATTTTTCAAATCTTTCATAAATCTCTTCACTACTCTTGAACAAAACTAGACATAACAATAATACACCCACATTCAAATTCCGATCTCTACTTATTGTTTTTGGCTCGTCTGAAATGCTTTCAAACAAACAAAAATGAATAAACATTTTCACCGGAAATATCAAATCATAAGTTCCGTCCAAACAATTTGTTTTTGACTTTTCAAAGATTATTTCGCCGTTCTCTAATAAAAATTGAAGCAAAATTTATAAGCGCACAAAATTCTTGTTCTCACGTCTCGAAAATACTTTCTATTGAATTAAAAGTAAAAAAAACATTTTTTGCTAAAGTTCCCAATGACCCGTTATTATTCATAAGAAAAAAAATGGATTTGACAGTCTTCTTTTATATAGAAAATTTTAACAAATAATTACTTCGAAATACTTCTCCTTCATGCTGCTTGTTTTTTTTGTTCATTAATTTAACTAGGAATAATACTTATATATATATGACCCACTTACATCGTATCATTATTTTCCATTTATATAAGAAAACAAGGCTAGTTATTGCATGTTCATCGGTAATTTAAGTTGAGAGACGATAAAATTTCCTGCCACAGTATAACAAACGGCATGTAGTAAATTTAGGTTGACATAAATATATTCTATTTTGTGCTTGATTACTATCGATATATGGAATATATATTTAAATGTCAACATACTTTATGTTGTGAAAAGAAAAATTTCAAATAATGTTATCGAATATTCTTAAAGAAAAATTAAAAAAAAAAAACAATTTGTTTTTCTCTTATGTACTAAAGTAACGAATAGTAGCAGTGCTAAAACGAACTTAAATTTTTATCTTATTCAATAATCATCAACGTCTATTGCCCTTGATCCATAAATCAATTACATGCTAACTAACCATGACCATTTTGTTTACTTATATTTATTTGTATTTTCAATTGCTTCGTCTGAGAGGTGATATTAATTATCAGCAAAAAAAGAAAAATATTTGATCAGAAAGCAGTGTCACACAGCATTTATCTGAATAAATAAAAAGACCTTGTTTTGACATCAATTTCAAGGCGATGACTGTCACACTATCATGAATAATACCTTTTTTATCAATAAATTTCTACAATTTATTTAACTAATCAAAGGAATATATTTGTCAGATTCATTATTCAAAATTAAATTTTATATCAAACAATTCTTATTCTTAATACATTAGTTTTATAAAGTTTTTTAAAATTTATCATTCAAAGCACTACTTTGTTTTTTTTTTCTTCTGATTTATATAACGATTTTGAATCATGAGAGTATTAAGTATGGAATTCTATATGGCATATCAGTTTTCTGACGCAAATGCAATAGCTAATGGATTGTATACCTCATTACCGAATATCTTTCGATTATCTTTATTTGTGAGTTTCATTTCATCGATCATTCTTTACGTTTAATCTTTCTAAATATCTATCATATACATAATACTAGCAGTATCACATCAGACTATCGCTGTTAGCTTTGATCATTGAAATGAAGGTCGTAAAAGCATGCATTGCTGATAGTCACATCGTCGAAATGCAAAATACTGAATTACGACGGCATGTTTTTCGACAAAGAGCATATTATCCTTTTTATATTTAATATTTGGTAGCATATGTTTGATAAAAATTCAGTTGTTTGACTTTATATCTAAAAGTATAATCAGATTTTCATATATTTTTAACTAACAGAAAATTATTCAGCGATTCATAAATTTAACTAATGATTATTGTTTACCAGTAAATATCGTTCTAAATGAATTCATAAATTTATATATTTTTTCTTATTTATCAAATTTTTTATGCTTATCATTATTAATAGTTGGTCAAATATTGAAATACATATAAGTAGGTCAATTTAAAAAAAAAGAATGCCTTTATAATTGGTTAAGAATTTTTTTTATAATGAGTTTTTAATGAAAAACTTATTAATTTATTCTACTTAGAATGTCTATTCATCATTATTTTTTTAATTTATATTTTTTTACTAATAATTTAAATTTATTTGATGGATTTTTGTATTATAAGAAGATTTATTTCTGACAACAATAAAATATACTTGAATTATTTTATAGAATAATAAATAAGAAAAAAATTTTATTAATTTTATAATCTTGAGATGATAATTTTCAATATTCTTCTTTTCATTTGTTTTTGCGTATTTTTAGAAATAATAAATATTCATCGAGTATGAGTTTTAAAGAACAAGCAAAAAAGAAACAACATTAATATTATTATCATTTCTATTGGGTAATGTAAATTTTTCTAGAAGCATAAAAAATTTTATAAAAAAAAAAAAAAAAAAAAAAATAGTTGTGACGTCTATGGTCTCGTGCATCTTTCATAACAAAATAAGTACAAACAATCACTCGCTAGTTTCATGTTGCAAGGTAAGGCATTTGTTGTTTTTCTCTCGACTTTTTGGCGATCACGCATTTGAATTTTCTTTTTGGACTTTGCAAGTTGCAAATATTGACATACTATTATGTTGTCCTTGGTGATTCACTTGGCTATAAAATTTTTTTCTTCTTCTAATAACATATTTCTTTTTTTTTTTGCCTTGACGTCATTCAAAGTTGAATAGACATCATCCGCTAATTTGTATTATTGAATTTCTTTTTTTCTTCTTATTACATGATCCGTTTCTTTTTCCATCTTATAAATGAAATTTGACTCGTTCACCCGTAAAACTAAAAAGAAGGGGAAAAAAACGTTAAGTGTATTTGACTTCTCATAATAAAAAAGAAAATAAGCTTAAAGGCTGTTGTATCTAAATTATATGTTACAGTTTTATTCCATTGGATCCTCCAAATGAACCAATAGAAAATGAGTAAAAAAAATGCCAATAACAAAATGTATCTGTTCGCTGAATTTTAAAATAAAAATTAATAAATTTTCTTTATTTTGTTTTTAATTATACAATAAGAAATGTTTGCTTTCCCTATTTTTTTGTAACAGTAAAAACAACAACGAAATAAGATGAGTCATCATAAACGTTTGTCATTCGATGATATGATCATCTATCAAATAATATTCTTTCTATATAATATGATAAGATTATAAAAGACATGCATACGTAGAAGATAATATAATATATAAAAGCCCCACAGAAAAACAAGAACGTCTAAATAATGACGTTTTCTTCGGCTAGACGATAGACATTATAGCACGTGTGAAAAAAACAGACACACTGAAGTGCGTTTTATATTCTTCACTGCATTTTTTCTTTTCTTCTGTTAGATCGCTTGGTAGAACGAATCAATTCTTTAACGTAGCAACAAAAAGTGTATATATACAGGTTGTTTTTTTTCATTATAGGTGTTTTTTCTCTATGTCTCGTCATATTCAACTATGAAAGCAACCAATGTGACATCCAAATAGCGCATTAATTTTTTCTTTAGCTCTCACTTTTTTTTTCTTTGCGTCGGTGTTTTGCATTTTTTTGTGTTATACTTTTTTTCTCCTTCTCGCCGTCTACTGCTTTTCAAGCTAATCGTCGATCTCTCCCCCTTCTCGTCCCCGTTCTCGCCGTTTTTTTTTTCATCTTACGCTTCTAGTCTGACGTGACAGGGTAGAGAACAAAGTGCATTCTTTCAATTCTATTTGTAAAAAAAAAAAGGAGAAAACATCGTCATCAGACTTGTGCCGAGACATCGATGTCTTGTCATTCATTAGTCAACGCATAAACACATATATAGACTAAAGTAGACAGTTGTGTTATCATAGCGAATTTTTTTTTACTTATCTGTATTTTTTAAGGTCTCGGTATTTGTTTAAATAGTATCAATACTGTTTTTTTGTTTTTTATCCTTTCTTTCCATTGATGACAAGATCAACAGCAATACTTGATTGACTGTGTACGCACATTTGTACTGCCTATGCATATCTCAGTATAGAGAATTACGTAGTTTGGCATAGTATGTTTCTATCTCTGTTTGTCCCATTTTTTTTTTGCGCATGCGTATGTATATGTTGTTATGAAACGACCACCCTCTCATTCGCTGCTATTTGCCCGCTCTCGCTTGTTCAACCTTCACCTCTCGCGCTCGTTGCTTCTTTCCCTCCTCGTCTATTTTTCTGTGTTGGCGAATGTTACTAGTGTTGTATTCGGCCCTTTCTTCGCCTCGCCAGTCGTCGCCTCTCTTATTGAACATACACGCATATACATAAGTTCAACCATCCGAAAGCGACCGACCGACGAAGAAAAAGAAAAGAAAAAAAGAAAGAATGAGAGAATAGAGGATTACGTGTATTGCCCGAATCGTCGCTCTCCATCTCTCTCTCTTATACAACTCAGGGGGCAGTCGTCGTCGCTCCGAAAGAGACATATTTGCTCAGTAGTCTTCATTTCTTCGGATTTTTTTTCTCTCTCTCCCTTCTTCGTACTCGTTTTTATTGTAGACCATCTCAATCACAGTGTTTGCATACGAATGACGACCACAACTTCGACTCCACCGAGTTCAGTAGCATCTTCAATATCGTCATTTGATCCACAATTACTTAAACTTCTTGCACGTCATCATCATTTTAATCAACAACCAAGTGCAAAAGAATTTCTTCAACATGCTTTTTATTTTAATCATCCACCACCAAATACTGTAGCTACAATAACACCTCGCCATCATCTTAGTAATGGATTATCAAAATTAAATACAGAAAATTCAACATCAAATAAATTATTATCACCATCATCATCAACAACAACAACAAATAATGGAAAAGTTGATCAACAACAAATAACATCACCAACTAATAATCAAATAAAAAAACCAACAACTCAACAACAACAACAAACTAAAGATGTTCTTGCTTTTGATCAGTGGCTTCAACCACCACTTGGTTCTATTATACAAGGTCCGCCATGTGTTCAAGCTGACACATCATCGTCATCATCATCATCGTCGAGTTCATCTGCGACAGCAGGTCTTAAAAGTGAAACAACATTATCATCAGGTACGTTCATTTTTCTATTTTAATATAAAAAAAAAAAAAGAAAAAGAAAATAAATAAAACAAATATTTTTCCTCGACATTTTTGAACATAAAAAAAGAAAAGACAAAAATTCTTTTTGTCGTTGCGTTCAATGCTTTTTTCCGAATGACAATTATTTGTAAATATTGATTGTACACGACAAGATCGAAGATTAAATATATAAGAAGGACAAATAAGATGAACATCGATCATATATATTCAAATAGTTAAGTAAACGACATTATTATCAGTTATTCGAGTACAAATACAGTCTAGAATATTTTATTCGAACCTGTTAACCGTTAAATATCTCATATTACGATGAAGAACAACAGCTGTCATTAATGTTAAAGATACAGTTTAATGTTAAAGTGTAGACACATATTGTTTCTGACATATGTTATTATTAAAAAGTTCCGCATGAAAATCAACCAATTTCGACAGTTCATTTTATATTTAGTATTTTTCTTTCTCTTTTCTGAGCCTTTTGTTTTGCTTGACATGACTTTGATAGATAGAAATAATGTCTTTTAAGTACATTTCTATTACAGTAGTTTTTTTTAAACAAATGAACAAAAAAAAACACAACAGCCTTGGTTAACATTGTTCGTAGCACATAATGGATATTTTATGGAAGAAAATAATATTTATATTCATTGTCAGACATTTTAAGACAAAAAATATGTTGTCTTAGTACTTGAAGTTTTTTTACTCTTGATAATAATTATGAAGAAAAAGAAAAATGTGCCGACAAACGTCTTCTATCATTGAATGAATATGCATGTGAATAGATCGTGAAAAAATGTAATATAAAATTGTTATTGTGCTTCTATTTATTTTTTAATGACAGACGTCACCAAAATCAATATATGTTTTTTTTTGCTGTACTTCAGTCGGTCACGAGTTCCTAGAAGATTTTTATGGCGTCATTCTTTTTTTGTATTTAACTAAGAAAACTAAAAGTAAATATAAAATGCACTCAAAAAAAGAATACAAGAGTTAAAAAAACCTTTGTGTTTCTTGTTAGAAAATGTTGCATAAAAAAAAAATGCCAACAAATTTGGAGACTGAAAATTTTAATTTTATTTGAAGAGCATCTACAAATTATATGCTGTTTTCATATTTTCTTTTCTTCTGTTGTCATCATTAATATTTTGCAACTCAACAAATAAGAAAGGAAAACTATAGCAACATAATTTTATTCTTTTCTTGCATATATAATATGTCTAGCCCCTTCAAATAAATGCATTGTACTTTGTTACCTGCAAACAATGATATAATGGAACAGAAAAAAGCAACATATAGAGTCGTTCACGTAGGACTAAACAAAAAAAAAAGAAAACAGAGCGACACAACAAAACCTAATCGACCATGTAAAATATCAATGAGATATCTTGTGTAGGATTAATTTTTGCTGTCGAAAGCATGAGATAAACAAGCTATGTATACTCGAAGTGAATATACACCTACACAATAATTAAAGAAAAAATATGATTAATTGATGTTTTTCTTTTTTAATTTAGGTGAACGTATAACATGTTTTATAGTTGGTGGTGAAAAGCGTTTATGTTTACCAGAAATTTTAAATACTGTTTTAAAAGATTTTTCCTTACAAGAAATAAATGCTGCATGCGAAAGATTACATATTTATTGTTCGCGTTGCACTAATGAACAACTTGATATACTTAAAAAGACTCAAGTTTTACCAATGAATGCTCCATCATGTGGTTTAATAACCCAAACAGATGCTGAACGTCTTTGTGCTAGTTTATTACAATTACGTTATAAAGGACAATTACGTACAGTGAATTCAATAACAACAAATCAATATGAACGTTTATATTCAATAAAAGTTCAACATAAATGTTTTGGTAAATGTTCAGGAACATTATATCCAACATTATATGTTGCACCACAAGCTGAATGTATACAATGTGATACATGTCAAGCATTATTTTCTCCCAAAACGTTTGTTTCACATGGACATAAATCTGAAGAAAATCGTATTTGTCATTGGGGATTTAATTCTGATAATTGGCGTGCTTATTTAAAAATCCGTTCAACTGAAAATAATAAAGCACATGAAGAATTAGAATTATTTAAAGAAAAATTTTTAAATACAAATAATAATATTAATCAAAAGAAACGTTTACCACAACAATCAGTAAGAAAGAAAAAAAACAACAAATTTTTTTGTTCACTTAATTATTTCTGTTTTTTTTTTAAAGGATTGTTTATTATCAGCAGAAAAACGTACAAAATTAGTTCCATCATCTTCAACTGACACATGGTCATATCCATATAATCAATCAAATTTTGCATCAATGAAAAAAGATAATCATTACGGTGATTATTCATTTGGTGCATGTTTACCACGGCCAACATTAATACCTCCACCATTACCTTTAGCAGTACCACTTGAAGCAGCAGCAGCAACAACAACATCGAACAGGTTTACTTTTTTTTCTAATTTTTCTGCTATTTTTATCATAATACATATTTTTGTTATAGTTGCACTCGGCCATCACCATTGCGTATTGTTCGTTCGAATTCTCCGACATTAAATGAGCCAACAAATCCGTCCATTACCAATTTTAATGGTGAGACAACATTTTAATCTGCGCAAGAACTGTGCTCCGTTTTTTTTTTGTCTACTTCCGTCACGACATGTTAATCAGTCTTCATATTCTTTTGAGAAAAGCACATTAGTTGATAATAACGCGAGCATGATGACCTTTGATCGGTATTTTAATAACGCATTATGATTTTCTTAAATAGATTTTTCACCAGATGGTATTCGACAAATCGTAGAAACAACAGTATCATCTCCACGAGCTCGTCAACAACTAATAACATATATATCTCAATTACAGTTACATGCTTATACACAATCAACAAAAACCAATTCAGTTATTGCTGCGGCTGCACAGCAACAAAATGAAACAATTTTATTACGTGTAAGTATTATTTAGTTAAATTGAAAATAATAAATAATCATAATAATTATTATTTTTCTTTTTTAAAAGCGTGAAAATGAATTACTTCGTGAACGTTTATCAAAATTAGAAGCTGCACAAATATCATCAAATTCAAGTACAATAAGTAATGGAAGTAAATTTTCATCAAATGATAATAATCATCAACAAGATAGTATTGTTGGTGATTCTGATGATCTTGATTCAAATGTATCATTACATAGTACATCATCTATAGTTGCTCATGATACAACAATTGAACAACCAAAATATTTTGATCGTAAACGTCGTTTATTAGCAGCTGAACAACAAATTTCAACATCAGAAAATGATACATTAATAATAAAAAAATCCAGTCCACATAAAAAAGCTTGTTTAGATGATATTGTTGATTCATTAAATCAAAAAGCACAAGCTGAAAGAGACGAAGAAGATGAACCAGAAGAGGGTGAAATTGAAGATCATCAATTAAAACAAGAACAAAATAATAATAATAATAATGATGATGATGAAGAACTAGTTGTAGAAACAAATCATAATTTAACACCACCATCAACAACAACAGAACGCGAAGACGAAGATGAAGATATTGATATTGATGATGCTAAACTGACTGTTGATGATGATCATTAAAAGTCGATGAGGTGTGCCATTATATTTTTGTTATGATTAAATCTGTATCGAAAGAAAGAAAAAAAAAAAACATTAACCCTCAGGTATTTTCTGTTGTTGTTGTAGTTGTTGTTATTTTCTCTTTATGCTGAACAGTAATATTACCATCCTCTGTATCTTCATTTTTTTTTTTCTGTTTTGTTTTGACTCTTGTTTATCAGCATTGTACTTATTAATATGGGCTTGAAAATTTTTTGTTATTTGTTTAAATATGTACCAGTTCGTGTTAGCAAATCAAGCAGACTTTCTTTTTTCTTTTCTGATGTTGAAATTTGTTGTGGTGTGTATTCTATTGTTACCGTTAGTAACTTCATTATGATTTGCATCATCGTCATCATCAGAAAGAATATTCGCTTTTCTTTTTTTCTTTTGTTTGTTTTTGAACAGTATATGCATATATATATTTGTGTGTGTGTTTGTTTATTTGTGTTTATTGCATTTGTTTTTGGCAAGGAAAAAGAAGAAAACAAATTAAAAGGATGAAATAAAACAAAAAAAAAAAAAATATATATATATAAATAATATATTTGTAAAATTTATGAACAAAAAACAAAATGATTTTGATTGCAAAGAAAAAAGATCATTGAAAAATTAAGAAAAAGCTTACGACACTCGGTATTCCCAGGCGGTCACCCATCCAAGTACTAACCGAGCCCGACGTTGCTTAACTTCAGTGATCGGACGAGAACTGGTGTATTCAACGTGGTATGGCCGTAAGCGAAGATTAGACAACTAAAGATTGTTTTCATACATTTGATGGATCAAAGTATCTAAAATAGAAAAGAATAATAAAGAGTTGATATATCATGAATTCATTGAAGCGTATGTTGTATTTTTCTAGAAAAAGACTTAGAGTGCAATAGACAAGTAGGTCATTATATAGGATTAAAGATGCGATAGTTCTTCTTGAAAAGATGGTTCTTTACCAAGAACAAAATTATTTATGTATATTTAAAGAAAGAAGTAGATCAAAAAATACTTTCAATTTCTACTATGTAATTACGCACAAAATCTTGTATTTAATACGTGTAATGCTAAGTGTCTATAAGTTATTTAAAAATTCTAATTAAACTGATTACAATTAAATTTGACATAAAATCGACTTAGCCTTCTATTCAATCATGTGAAATGAAATTCAAAATTTGAAATACATTTTTTGTTTCTTCAAAAGACGTCCCGTATTCTAGTTTACTTCTGCCTATTAATTTATATACATTTTTGATCAAATCATCATATTCATGGTTAATGCCATGTAATAATTAAGTTTTTAAAACTTCATAACAATGTTGAATTATACATCAGTATAATCTGTTTAAACTGAACAAAGAAAAAAAAACAAGACTAAACGTTAAAATTTCTAAACAATGTGATACAAAAATTTGATATCACTAAACGATAATATCTGAGAACTTCAATTGATGTTTCTTATGAACAAATGAAACAATAATATATTGCTTGAAAATATAAAAGATGTTATTATTGAAATAAGATGTTTAGCTATAAGGTTTCTTTTGATGTTTTCAAAATGCAGAACATCATTAAGATGACAGCTGCCAACTTGTTAGTTGCTATGGTGATTTCTTTTTCTTCTTCCTCCGCTCAACGCATTAATTATTCATTCTCCGCATCTAAGGATTATTTTGAGTTGGAAAAAAACTTGTTGAGATCGTGAAAATATGACAAGTGCGTATTTAAAGCACGTTTTTCAAAATTCGACGTCACTCGAAGCATATTAATATACGGAATACGATCATTAGAAAAATGTTTCAAATGATTATCATCAATTGAAGTACATAAATGCATCCTTGTCAAAACTTTTTAAAAGAAATACTGCAGAAAGTTTATCCTCACATTAATTTATTCTTGTTATCGGTTCTTATTTTGAATTCAAACAAATGTTCACATATATTTTATACACATAAGTTTTCACATTATATTTTACGGATAAACTATTCGAATGAAATATAAAATTCGTCATAAAAAAGAACGATTTGTTTTAATTGTTCATATTTTCTAATATTAGTATCAAAATTTGAGAACTTCTACTCGATCTTATGAATCTTCTTCATGAAATTGTTGAGTAAATTGCATCATGTATGGGTTCATCGAAAGATATCGAGTAATAATTTGATAGTGACATTTTTTCACTAACGTCATAAGCTTCTTACATTTTCTTCTCTTTAATTTTTGAAGGTCTTTCATATTGTTGTTCATTTCATATTATACTAATCTTGAAAAAGCGTTGACAAGCATTCCTAATACAGTTTATTTCTGTGTTTTTGTAGGTCAAATCTGACTTGCATATTCCTTTCAGAACGATAGATGAATTAAATTTGACTTTTAACATAAATATTTCTATTCTAATGTTTATAAGCATAGACATTTATCTGAAAATATATAGAACAAAATTTCAAAGAGTATACTATGATATTATAAAAAAACATATATGCTTATGGAAGTTACAGCGGTCAATGAAGTTGTAATTTCGTCGGATATTTGTGATGAAGATACAATTTTGACAAATTCTTTTGTCCAAGGTACTTCAATTGAACTTAACGTCAAATAAATATCAGCTAATTGATCAAATTAAGAACAATGTATAAAATTATAGGATGTGGGTATGGATATCGAGATGGATATTTCCTTCTAAGCGGCACCTACACATCAGTATGTTTAACCAAGAAAAAAAATACTAACATTGAGAGGCAACAGAAAAATTCAACATATGTGAAAAGCTCTTAGCACAATTTTTGTGGGATTAAAATATGAAACACGATGCAGTTGCTGTTGCTCATTGTAGGGAGATTGTTTTATGCTACCTGTTTTGAGACACATTTCTTCGCTATCCTTTTAAGTAATCCTTCAGAAATGTAATGAGGAACTAGTTCATATATTATAACGAAACGTTATTTGCATACGGTCTGTTATCGTAAATCAACAACATCTGTGATGTGGGGAATGGAACATAGGTAGCGATGCTAAGGTATCGGTCACGATCTGTGACAAAGGAGAGACATTGCTAAGGACGCTTGTCGCATTTTTGACGTGTTGTCGCTAAGTTGTTTGTCATGTCTGCGATGAACCATTCTTAAGAATATCCGTTATATCTCTGGGGGGAGAGAATCTCAATCTCTACTCAATACTTCAATATGCCTTTTAGATTATGTTTCATACAAGCTATAGCTTAATGACTTCCAAAGACTTCGTGAGATTTCAAACAGATTTCGCAAAACTTCGAGGACTTCAAGGTTGCAATCGCTCTTCTTTCCTCCTCGACTAACATATTTCTGGTTTATTGGACAAGGACACAGGAGAGGCTTCAGTGGTAAAGTCTCGTGAAGTCTCGAAGTCCTCTATTGTACTCTCAGGCTTGTACAGTCGGCTATATCCTCTATTCGAGGAAAAGTCCAATAGCAATCTAGTTTAGTTTTAGAATTGAAAAAAAATAAAAACTAATAATACGAATGGCAGGAAAAAAAAGAAATAAAACATACGAAATGAAATTCTTTAAAATAATCTGCAGAAAAACAGCAGTGTCTAAGAATCAATATAAAAAAAAGAGCTTACGACACTCGGTATTCCCAGGCGGTCACCCATCCAAGTACTAACCGAGCCCGACGTTGCTTAACTTCAGTGATCGGACGAGAACTGGTGTATTCAACGTGGTATGGCCGTAAGCGATTGTTTCTCAAGAACAATTCGATAAAAACTTTGCAAAGAAAAGAATGACAAACAAAAAACAAAACTAATTTTGACTCATCTCTTCTTTGAGTTCTCTCATCACAAAAAAAGTTGCAAGTTCGTATATGATGATGTGCAAACGAAAAACAAACATCTAAAACTCTTTTATTATTTACGTAGATAACGATAACATTGATGTTGCTACCATCGCACAACAACAGTCTTTGGAGGTTTTGTTGTTTTAGGAAAATTTATTAATTATTTCAATTTTTTAAAAATTAGTCAAACTAATTTCCAGCATGTATTTGTAGATTTAACAAAATGAGTTTAATATAATAACATTTGTTTTTCAACAAACATAAAAAAAAAGATACTACAATAATTCAAAAATGAATAATAGAACGTCATTAGTATCATTAAAACGACAATCTGCATATACATTAGATATTCAGATTCGAAAAGGAGAAAAGATTACTGGTGGATTTGGTAAAACATTTTATAAAGCAGAGTGGATAAATGAAAAATACTCACCAATTGTATTACTTGAAATGAGAGGAAATAAAGCAACCAATGAAGCTTTACTTTATATAACACTTGATCATCCACATATTATAAAAACCTATGGTCTTGTGGAATCAAATGGTCATGGAATAAGTTCGGATTCCCTTTTACTTCTACAAGAATATGCTGAAGATGGTGATCTTGGTAGATTACTAAATGCAAAATATTTTATTCCATCACAATATGTTTTTCTCGAAATATTTATTCAAATATCAAATGCAATGATTTATCTTTCTGAAAATGGTATTATACATGGTGATTTAGCATGTAGAAATGCACTAGTTTTTCAATCACATCCATATGAACCAAAGAAAAATTTAGTTAAATTAATTGATTTTGGTTTAACACGAGATGATTCAATACCATTAAATGTTAAAATTGATATTCCAATACGTTATGTTGCTCCAGAAATTTTACGTAGTCAAGGTCGTTTAAATTATTCACAAAAATCAGAAGTTTATTCATTTGGTGTTCTTATGTGGGAAGCTTGTTCATTTGGAGAAATACCTTATGTTGATATTAATGATGATGAAGATGTTTGTCAAGAAAAACTTCAAGGTAATAAATTATTGCGACCTAAAAAATGTGATCCAAATATTTGGAAACTAATGAATATATGTTGGAATGATAGATCATATGATAGACCAAATTTTGAAATAATTCATAAACAACTTAAGAATATTCAAAATATACAATCATCATCATCATCATCACTTTCGTAAGATCGAAAATAGAAAATAATTATTTATTCTTTTTTTTTTAAATTTTATTTGAATTATTTTTTCTTTAGAAATTCAATGTTATCCTCATCTCGAACAATAGAAGATAATCCATGTTTATTTAAAATCGAATATGAAACTTGTCATGATTGTGGTTTAAGGTATACAGATGAGGATTCTCATTTGAATAAATGCAATGGGCAAAAACTGACATGTTTTCAATGTGGTGAACAATATCAACATGAAATTTACGATAATCATATAAAAACTTGTGGTCTCTCAACTAATCCTATAATTATATCACATAATGGTATAGTTGTTTAGAATTTCAAAATATAAAAACCTTGTACTAAGATTGATATTACCGACTTATTGTCGATTTTTATTTTAGACGAATACCGTAGTCAAACAGGAAATACTCGTCATTCAAGTTTGCACCAAACTAATAATCGGAACGGTATACACATCTTGTTTTTACTTCAAGGGCAGAAAAAAGATAAAGATTTCTATTTAAAGAACCATTTTCAGATATAAAACATGTACTATCACACAAGAACGTGCCATTCAGAAACACAGAAAGATCAAGCGTTCAAGCAAGTTCACTGTATGATAACTATACGACGAGCCATCTATAATGGACGTTCAGACAAACGTCGAATTTTTCGATCCCGATCTTGCTTGCCTCTGTCCAGTTTCATCGACTTTCATCGTTCTTCATAACATTTAGTATAAAAAAGTACTTTCTATAAAGACCCTGTTTATTTAAATATACTATATCCGTTTTGTTAAATATAGATATGTACAGTTCTACATAACTACAGTCCTTTATTTTTGAAATTCTACTCTGACTTCTAATTAATCCTTCTGCTCTACTCCAACCTTACAAAGCTGAATTTCTTCCAACATACTCTTCAAGAGAAAAGTTTTTGAACACAATTAAATCTACGACTGATATCGATAAGTAGAAGGTTAATTCATTCCTTTTTAAAGTTTCCACATAAAATCGAGAGACACGCCACTCCAGTATGCATCACTGCAACTCTACTCCAGATATATATTAACTCTGCTGCAACTCTGTCTACCAAATGCAAACTTTCAATCCAACTCCGTGTTGGAGTTGTTCATCTCTAACTGAATAATAGTTCATTAAATAAAAATATGAATAAAAAAACACAATACACACTTCATAAACAACAAACAAAAATCTAACAATGTTACGAAAGTTTTTGTTTTTTAAAAATATTCATTTTTAATGGGCAGAAAATAGTAAAAACAAAAAATGAAGTTCCATACAAGTCTAACAACGTTCATATAATTACTCGACAAAGTACTCATGTATCATGATCTTCAACTATTTCAACATTATATTCATATAGAACCCGCTGAGTCAGTTTCACGGTTGCCAAATAAGAATTTTTTTAGAAATCAGGAGTTTTTCGTCGAGAATCAGGATTCCATGAAGAGATTTTCCCGTAAACTTGGGTGGAAAATACAAAGATTTTTTTGAAGACTGACTGAAAAAAATTCGACAGTTGTCTCTTAGAGAAACAATATGGTTACTGTAACAAGATCTTGTGACTTGTCTTTATCAAATGAGAAACGAGAATAACTATCTCGTACATGACACACCGAAAAGAGTGATGAGATCAGATATAGATGTGAAAACTTAGAATAAGTTCATGCCGATCTATTTTAATCGTAATACAATATCGGATCTATGATATCGACCATCAGAACAGTGAAAAAAAGACCGATCAGAAAAACAATGAGAACTACGGAACTGAGAGGTTTCATGATTTTTGTTTTATGTGTTTCTTACTTCGCATTCAGAACATATTTCAATGATAACAGAATCAAGTGAACTTGTATGATGTCATATTTTCTATTGGTCTATCTATTACACTAGAATAGTTATTGAAGACCGCTCAAAATTAGTTCTTTCGGGAGTTTTCTTTTAGCAATTGCTGCATTCGAAATTTTTGCTTTTCCGATGTTTTTATTGTACCAATTTTCTCATATCTGTTTGTTTACTGATAAAAAGAGAATAAACATAAATATTTTATAAGAATATGACAAAAGCCAAAAAAAAAGACAAATTAGAAATGGAAAGTAAATTTTCTAGAACTTCATTCTCGGGATGTGTTAGCAGCTTGACTATATTTTTCTGACGAGAAAAATTCGCTCTGACAATTTTTGATCATTTAGGAAGTGATTGTGAAATTTTGTAAAACTCGCATAACTAATTATTCAAATTTTCGTTTCGACACCGATAAGGTCATTTCTGGTTCAACTTCTTTTGTCGTTTTTGTAAAGACTTTGTATCATTGATACTTGGCTTACAATAAACATTCGAAGTAGGCACAGAAACATATCGGAGGTCATTTGTATGAATTAAACGCATTTGCATTATGAAGGAGGTAAGCTAAAAGATTATTGTCTCTAACTATAAAAGTTCTTTTTTTTCTTCTATGTTTCTTTTGTTGATTCATATTGTCACTAAAATTAAACGTGCGAAAACTGAAAATCAGGAAAAATTTGAAGCAATCAGGAGTCTCCTAATCAAATCAAAAGACTCATTAGGTCTGTTTAGTTCATTTCCTATTTAAAAATGCTCTTCAAAACGGTAATCTCAACTTCGTTCGAAAGTAGAAAATGTCGAAAAAAATTCTTTATAAAAATAAAAAGTAAAATTCTGCAAGAAGGACTTTTTTCGGAAGGTGTCGAATAAAGATCTCATTATTACATAATCAATATGAACCTATGGGTGTAGATATGTGGTTGAAGAGAAGACACATCCACACCCTAATTCCAGACTATCATAATACAATAAATTCTCTTATTTTTGAAAATCCTCCAAATATATGGGATTCAATCAATTTTATACAAGCATACGGAAACAGTGTGCAGAATATTACACTTGAATGGACTTCTGGAGCACTAGGGCAGGAAAACAAACGAACAATACCATCACAAAGGTGAATCAACATGTTGTATAATCGAAATAGTAATTATTCCATTATAACATCTGATCTTCTACACGATTGATTGTTTATTGTAACAAAACAAAGTTATTGTTGTACAATAAGAACATTATTTAAAATCAATAAACTAATATTTCAAAGGTGTTTGTTTGTCTTTCATTCTTCTGTCTCTTTCAACAATAAACGTTTCATTCGAATATAGTGATTTGGTTATTTTAATTTTCTGAACTAGAAAATATTCAAAAGTCTCCACTTCAGTTTTTCACGTTTTTACTTTCAATCAAACTTTAGATAACCTTTCAAAACAAATAAAGCTTCAAAATTTTGCCGAAAGTTGTGCGACAAAAACTGAAAATGTTCATAATAAGTGCCTGGAAGTTTAGAAATGTTTAACGTCATCTCCTTTACCTGGACATAGTTTGTGAATGGTTCCTAATGATATTTCATCTTCTTATATTTAATATTTTTTAAAGAAAACTAACTGCAACTCAATTACCTTGTGAAATATGTAATCAATTGATTGATCAATCTGAATTGAAAAGACATCAAGTAACTATATATCACTTACGGTTCAAGAGAATCATTCGAAAATATTATCGTTGAATTTATTATTAATCTAATTTTAGAAACAATGTGATGCAAATGATAGACATCGTATTGAGAATAAAAGAAGGTCTCTTTTTTTTTCTTCTTATTTGAAATCATCAGATTTTTTTTAATCTTCCATTGAATGTGTAGAGAAATTGAACAATCAAAAACAAATATAGAAGTTGAATGTACGTTTTGTAATCGAAAGTATTCAATGAACGAATTAGACAATCATCAAGTATAATTTCAAAATAATTGTATTTTTTGTAATTCTCTATTTGTTGTTTTAAAAGAAAACATGTCTTTTAAATCCAATGAATATTCCTGATACATCATCCATTTATTCAAGAGATAGATCGACTTCAACTCCAAGTATTTTCTCATACACAAATTTATTTTTTAAACTTTTTTGTTGTATAATAGGTGTCTCCAACACATTTTTATATCGTAAGTCATCAATATCTTTTTGAAGAACGCATTCATATATCGAAAAAAAGTCACTTTCTTTCTTTACACTTAATTTCATATCTTTCTCTTTTCCTTTTTTTTAACGACACTGGTTTTCGTTCAGAAACCACAATTACCGCGACAAAACCGAAACCGGTAGGGAAAAAATATTCATTTAAGATTCTAAAATTTAATAAATTGATTTTTCTTAATATCAAAGATTAATAATATGAAGACATCATTAACTGTAAGCAATAACGAAGAACTGTAAGAAAGAATAATTTATTTTACTGAAAATTACTTTAATTTTTATACTATTACAGATCATGCTTTCGAAAATTTCTGTTATGTCTATTGCCATTTATGAGAAGATCATAAACAATCATTTTTTTCTTGATCATAAAATATTTTTATCCTTTTTTTATTATGATATTCTTTATAAACTATAAGCTATAATTGTTAAACCTGATAAAAATATTTGGAATAGTCAAACATACAATAGAATAAAGATGTCATAAGATATTCATTCACCTTCAATTAAGAACGAATAATGCCAGATGCATGAGATACGACCGATTTCGACCGGAAAACTCCAAAAAATGGTAGGAACTTGGAAATAGGAATCCGGTGATTAGATTCGGCGATCGGATTAATTCAGTTCCTGTCAGCAACCAGATACAATTACTGAATTCTTATTTCCAAGCTGCTACCATTTTCTGGAGCCTTTCGACTGAAAACGGTGTCCTTCAAGCAAGTTCCAGTGGGAAATTCATGGCTCTGGGCGCTTGAATCATTGATCTGAGATATTATGATTATTATAAACCATTGTCATTCAGCATAACATATAACGAAGTTATGAAATCATTTTGTTGTCTATACGCAACACTTATATAAAATGATTGAATTTTTACATTCAACTAATGAACATGTAAAGGTCAAAATATAATTATTATTATTCTTTAAACAATGAAACAATTTGGAAAACGCCTTACAATAACTATATATTTACAAAAATCGAAATAGAGCGGAAAATTCGTCTATATTGAACTGCGTGAAACTGAACACTGTTCTTAGTTTCATATTCTATTCAATAACTCTCACCGGTTTATCGATAGGTATAATATGCGCTATATGTCCGGTTTTTCTTTGAAAGTATTGTATGATAGTGTATAGTATCAAAACGGGTATTTTTGAAATTTATTACAATTTCCATAATTCAGTTACTATTACTCCACTTAATGTTGTGGGGTCTGAGCTATCTGTA
>CAJNSZ010001823.1:0-20825 GCA_905329745.1 Rotaria sp. Silwood2
TAACAAACGGCTTTTTTTGTCTTTTTTTTAAATAGTTGTTCTTTTTACTGTAACAGAAAGAAAAAAAGATGAAGTAACTCACCTGATTTCGACGGTATGCGTATGAGGATGAATGTACCCAGACGAGCAAAGGACGGACAAAAAGATGAGTCGTTTTTTTAGTCATGATTATACGTCGCGTCTAGTCTTTTTCTCATAAACGTCTTCCATATGACTAGTCCAAAATTGTTTGGAGTCTTTAGCCCCCGTCTTGACTACGTAAGTGACTGGCGTCATTATAACTGTTATGTTAAGTCGTTTTTCGAAAAAGGAAGAGCGTCCACAACGCTGCATATAACAGATTGCAGTCTTATGCGGTGGGTTAATCCGGATCAGTCTAAATAATTGGGATATCAAGCAGATGGTTAGATTTGAACATGCATACAATTTATAACTTAACCATCGTTTAATCCATTGAACCATATATGATTAAGTGATCAACTCTAATATGTCAATACCATTCTAAGACGGTATTTAACAATTGCTCAAATTTTTCAACTTGTGATATGAATAAAAAATATTTATCATAAAATCCATTATTATTTAACATTTAAATAAGTCCGAATAAAATTAATTCAGAATTTTTTATTATCAAAATTCAGAAATAATTATTTTATGTTGGAAAAACAATTATAATTGAGAAAAAATAAAACTAATCTAAGCAAAAAAAAATATTTCTTTCATCTGATGATTTATGATTACTTTAATTTAAATTCTTTCAGTTTCAACTTTATAATCAACTAAAAGGCTATAAGTTAAATCCACTTGTAAATTCAGACTGTCAGAATTGATACTTACAATAAAATATAATTCTCGTATAAAGATACTAAAATTATTCCTCAAATAAAATTAGTCCTATTTTTTACAATCTTGAAATTTTGAAGTATGTAAATAGGCAACTCTCATTAAGACATTAACGATTGTTTTGTACTTTTATCCATTGTTTTGTGTTTCAACTTACTTTTGTAGCTTTAGTATAAAAAATATGACGTTTTTATCCCATAAAGTTACTCGATGCTTATTTTATATGGATTGATAAAAATTGATAACTTGCATATTATCCAATATTCAATCAACTCTTTTCGCAACTGTTCGTTTTGAGAAACTCTTTGTATTGAAAATGACAAACTGAAAACACGATGATTAATATTTTACAATGTGTTTTATATTATAAAAGCATCTAATTCTGAATTAGATATTATAAGAAATAATTCAAACCCTTAAAAAGTTCCAGCACAATATTACACAATTTACTCGTTTCACTATCAATCAGTCTAAAAAAGTTGTCTGGAAAGTAAGATCAAAGTAAAATGAACTGTTTGAAGGATATAGACTATTCTCGATCAAGGTTAGCACTAGCTATACGAAACGAACTAATCATGGACGATTAAGATGACGTTTCACACCAATTCATATCACTTTTGAAAATAGTTCAGACTAGTCAGACATTCAATACTATGGAGTTCAATGTTCGAATCCACCTGTCGTCATCTATCTTTCTGGGCTTTCTGTTTTACTGACGACTCCGGACAGTATCAATGGACAAAATGGACTAGTCATGACAGGTGGTGGACACAGTCTGGAGCAGTCTATATTTAGTTACATGGCACACTCCGTTAAGATTACCAGTCCTCACGAATCGTAGGTCATCTCAGACTAGACCAGATGGTAGTGTAGACATTCGAGACTAGTTATGTTGGCCGTCCTCTGTCACTTTTTGCTCCTATGCGATGTTTAGTTTTCGATGTGTTCAATTATGATAAAGCTGAGCTTTCTGTGTCATTGTCGAGTATAGGAAGGCTTCTCTAAATTTCAACAACTTCAGAAGGAAATATGATTTCTGTTGCATTGGAGCTTTTGCAAAATGCTAATGAGACAGAGAGCTATATTTTAGCAAGTTTTTCAATAAAATAATCTTGTGCGTGTTTTCTTTGATTATTTTCGACCACGCTGCAAAATTAGCAAAGTTATTATAATTTTCCAAAGAAGTTCAATCAACTCGAGTCTTCTTAGACATTTCGGAAGATTAATGTCTCCGACATATAAATGAAATATCATTGAAAGTGACATGATACAGTCAAGGATATCTAGTCTTGATTGAAACTACTTGGAAGCTTTTTTGCATGAAGTGCTGTTGTAGATGATTCAATAGTGACATCTATAGCTTAGAGTCTACTCGAACATTATTGTCTATTAGAGGATTGAGAAATGAGTCATCGATTTCGAGAGGTTTCTATGATATAATTAAATATTATCGTGAATCGACTCCTATCAAATCAGTGAATTTGAATTCAGTGCAATCACAAACTCTATGAAACGAAGATATACAGCAACATTTAAAATCATATAAAGTCGTTTATGTCAATGTAATACTTGTCTCGGCTTCATCATGGTTTGATGTTAATGAGTATAGTGGAATAATAAGACAAAAGAACTATCAGTTAGCATCACATCTTGGAATAAAAAACCAACATACGTTAATTAATAGATCTGTTACAGTTGAAACGATCATTGTCAATAGAAATAATTCATAATGGATACTATCTTGTGAGATGAGAATGTTTTCAAAATATCATGAGATGATTTCAATACTTAGGATAAGGCGTGATAGAATGAAATGTGACATTCTGAAGGAAGAAAAGTACCTCAATTTATACAGAACTTATTCGCAGATGTCTGGGACTTTGAACTTTTCTAAATAACCATTTATATATCAAATATAGATCATTTTAGAACTTAATTCTTTAGTGAAAGGATGATTAATAATAGAGGAGAAAATGTATAAGTAAACTAAATTTCTATTGCAACATCATCGTTACTGCTACTGCTTATCTTACCAATGGTTGTTGTCCTGGTAGCATTTGTCATACCAATAGTTGTTGTGGTTATACTATTTGTCTGACCGATTGTTGTTGTTCTCGTAGTATTTATTATACCAATAGCTGTTGTGGTTGTAGTATTTGTCCAACCAATGGATGTTGTAGTTGAGGTAGTCATCGTAGTTGTTGAGCCACCTATAAAATGGGGAAAAGTTAACAGATAGAAAATGAAATGCGAACATTGTTGTAGACATGAAAACTTTCCAGGTTCAACAAGGATCAAAATAACATGAAACTGCTGTAATTATAAATCTTAGTCTTGAGGATGAAAGAGACGTGCACATCGAGTTTTAATATATATGCTTTTGAGATTTTGATTTGCAAGAGCTTTAGTAAAGTATCGAATGAGAGCAAGTATTGCTGAAAGAATTATCATGAATTCTTGTCTTGTTTTATATGGAGAATTTTTCATATAGTGAACAAAGGTTGAATAAGTTTTTCTGCTTAATAGTGGCTATAATCAAAGGTTTTATGAGAGCACGCGCAAGACCATGAAGTACCATGTCGATACAAGGGGCACTGCGTAAACAAAATTGTTTTTTTTTCTTTTTGCTAATTCAGCGCTTCACTATTCAAAAGTACCAGCCCAACATTTAGCTTCTGATGCCCTGCCTTTGAAGAGTTAGTTAAGACTAACTTTTAGCACTACGATGACTTGCATGAAAAAAAAAACTAAAAAATACTGTAATAAAATAATGCCAGGTTGCATCTCAACAGATCACTGAAATCTCAGCCGCTGCTGGGACTTATTTTTTCTGGATTTATTCGGACTTTTTAAAAAGTCCGTAAGCATTTTGTGATAAATCCCGCACTGTTGCACAATACATACAAGATGTGGATATGGATTTTTCAATTAAAAAAAATTTTTTTATCAGTTTTTACTGTCGCAACATACTTGGAAAGCAAAATAGATATGATATTCGGAGTCATGGCTAAAAACTTGATGTAATAACAACATTTTATTGAAATTTTTTTTTCTCTCACCGAAACTGATCTGTGGTCCCAGACTGCTTTCTTTTCGAAAAATTTTTCTCTGAAACACAGTATCAGATGCATTGGGTTATGGTGAACTTTTTCGACTTTGAAAAAGACGCGGTTTTGACTAACATTAGCTTTATAAAACTTGAGCTACTAGATGAAATATTATATTCCAATAGCAAATTTTCATCAGCTTTTCATTCTCTGAATTCTGGTATATAACGTCAAAAATTTTACTGATTTATTGAGACACACCCTGGCATTGTTGCACAGTAGAGAATCTTTTTGTTTTTCTTTCATTGAAGTCATCAAACTACTAAAAGTTGGTGATAAATAACTTTTGAAAGGAAGGTTGTTAAATGCTAATTTTGCAAGTTGGTGTTTTTGAACACTGAAGTGCTCAATCAGGAAAAACAATCAAAAACTTTCTTTTTAACCAGTGCCTCAGTTACTTAATCATCTTACGCATTCTCTTTTAATAGCAACAGCGACTACTCATTTTTACATCATTTACTTCGAAAACATTTAAGTATACTATGAACACGAAACAATAACAATATCGGAAAATTTGCTTTTCATCGAAGGAACGTTCGAGAAGAATTGTTGGGTTCTAAGTCAACTGAAGGTTCACATTTATATTCACAGACACACACACACAAACATCAATGATTAGACCTAGCTTCGGATCCCAATATTTTTCATGTTCATATTTCAAATAATTATACATGATCAGTTGTTAAATTAATGAATTGAATTAGAAATAGTCAAAATAAATATATATTTACAATGAATACATTAACTACAGCGAGTAGTAAAAGTCTTTATAGTATAAAAGTATAATTCATGTAAACAACATTCAAATGAAAACAACAACTTGAAGGTGAAAATATATATTACTAATAGTATGAATTTGAAATGAAGGTATCATTTATGAGAAGCCTAAAAGCAAATTCGCTTTCAATGAGTAGAGGGTATTTGGAGATCACGAGATACTATGGTTTTGAAATTATTTACTGATAGTGATAAGATAGCCTTCGATAGAGTGATGGATTAATATTTTGGCACTGGAAACGAATTTGAAATCATATATACATTTTTATTAACGCCATTATCATAGAACTTCGCGTAAAACAGAAAAAACAACAAACCTCTAGTGGCCATTATTTGTGCTGAAAATGAAACTCATCATTTTTATCTATACTTTGAGTAAAACATGACACATTAGATACTGTTTAAACGCAATTTATATTTTATAATCTTGTTCTATGCTGGTGCATTTCATAGGTCTTATTAAAATGTGTTAAATAATTCTAGACAAGGGTGATCTTCAATACCAATATATATGTTATCATGAAATGTTAAATGGAATTCTCTGCCATTCATGAAAATTCATAAAATAATACCACAGAGTGAGTTCAATTAATTCTTTATATCTCTTCGTAGGATTTTCTCAGCAAAAACCAGAAGCTTGAGTTCTAGCATAACTTTTCGCAGGCATTCTCATCGTAAAACTTAATTCAAAATAAAAGAATTTTCTTGTGCATGCTTAGTAGGTCGTCTCGTTGGACCTTCCCTTAAGGTAATTTTATAGTGTTAGTATTTGTTCAAGACATACTATACTCTATACACAATTGACTTTGGTAAAGTTTGACTCTTCAAAATTAAATTGTGTTATTCCATTGGTACTTTGTATGATATCGAGCAGAAAAATTGACACTGTCATTGTACAATTTTTTCCCCAATGTAAAACAAAAAGATTTGTTATCTTGTAAAGTCGCTCATAAACTTAATGAAAAACAAATCGAGGAAAACTATCAAATTTGTCAATTTGAATCGAGTACTATACGATAAAATGTAATATAGTCTCTTTCACTGTACAAGATTCATCTAGCGATGACTATTTTCTTTGATGAAATAAGTCCTCTGAAATACATTGAAGTCTTACTTGATATATTGATTCGAGAAAATTCAACCGATGCCAAACCGACTGCAGTGATTGTAAATGGACCTGTGACATTTTTATTAAATGTTGTTACAACCAATATGTATTGGGATAAAGTTTGAAGGACTATTGTGAACATAAATTGGTAATAGCCACCACTATCATCATCTATTGCTAAGATATTCATAGTTGGATAAGCAGGATCAAAAGTATTATTGTATAAATAACCATATGTATCCATGCTACTATTACATAGAATCCCGTAATTTCCATCCATGAAAATCTTTAATTGAATAGCTTCATAGAAAAATGGTGAATCTAAGCAATTGTCGGTTCTATGACAGAATGTTGGACTATTGAAAGTCAAAACTGATGAATATGTCGGCACCGCCATTAATGAAATGCCTATTGGAATTACAAAGAACAATCAAAGTTTTCCGTTTTTAGTTCTCTTTTACTGAAACGTGTTCATATTAAATTCGAGAGGGAAAAGAAACATCATCTTGGTACCAAAAACTCGAAAAATAAGTCTATCTTGTGGAAAATGGGAATGCTCTTGCTGTAGCTTCAAAAATTTTGTAACTGGCACTTCAGAATCTGTGTGACTCTTAGAGGTCATATGGATCATGAGACTTGAAAATTTGATCGCATTATGAGTATCGACGAAAATGTCATCCGTATGAAAAAGAAAAAGAACTTCACGATAGCTTTGAACATGCCTTTGGAACTTATGAATATTGCTGGTGTCCATTTAGTTATATAAACAATATTCTAGATTAAAGCAAAATTCAACTTAGAATTATATAAGATTTACTTGAAAACATCTTATTGAAAAGACACTGCAATATTACAATTGCATGACTCTTTACTGGACATTTCAAATCGATCTTGATTGGTATAATCTCGATCAAACAATTGCAAATTCGATTACAAAACTACTCTACATTGCCAGATACTGACTACCGAAGTTCGATCACTTGCAAGGCAATATTTTTAACTGATTCATTCCGTGTTTGAGTAATTTTTCATTCATATGTGAGAGGCATTAATCTGAGCGAAAGCCTAAAATGATTCGCACCGATAGAAATGGTATAAAAAATTGAACCTTGCCATCAATTGTTCGACAATTCGAAAAATAATTACAGAAAAGTTAAACCTCAGAGTTTCAATTTAAATTTCTTTACTGATACCGGTTCCAAGGTCAATAAAATGTTTTAACACGTATTAATAAAAAGATAAGCTTTCATTTCGATATGGTGAATTATGAAGAAACTTAACCTTTCTGTACATTTGTTGAGTATACGACAGTTTCTCTAAAATTGAACATCTCGAGAAAAAAATATGTTTTTTTTTTCTGTCAGATCATTATCGGTTACTAGAATAATGGGAAGTAAGTGACCGTTTCTAGAGATTTCTGTGATACGATTAATTGCAATCGTGAGTCGACTCCTACCAAATCAATGAATTAAAATTCACTGACATTAAAAACTACATGAAACGATAATAAACAACATTATTTGAAAATAAGCATGATATCTTGGAATAAAAAGTAATATACGTTAATTAATGTATCTGTTACATTGTTAACGTCCATTGTCGACAGAAATAATTCATAATGGATACTATCTTCTGAGATGAAAATGTGTTGAGGATATCAATAGATGATTTCAACACTTGGAATAAGGCGTGATAGACTGAAATGTGACATTTTGAAGGAAGAAAAGTACCTTAATTCATACAGAATTTCGAACTTTTCTAAGTAATAATTCATATATCAAATATAGATCACTATAGGACTTAATTCTTGAGTGCAAGAATAATTAATAATGGAGAAGAATACATGTAAGTGAATTCAATTTCTATTCCAGCATCATCGTTACTGGTACTGCTTATCTTACCAATGAGTGTTGTACTGGGAGAATTTACCATGGCAACAGCGGTTATGGTTGTAGTATTTGTCACACGAATGGATGTTGTAGTTGGAGAAATCACCGTACTTGTTGAGAGACCTATAGAAGAGGGAAAAGTTAACAGATAGAAAATGAACTACAAAGAGTGTTGTAGATTTTAAAACGTAGCTCGTTCAAAAGAAATCAAAATAACATGAAACTGCTGTAACTATAAAGCTTAGTCTTTAGGATGAAAGAGACTTGCACATCTAGTTTTAATATATTTGCTGTTGAGTTTTTGGTTGGCAGGAGCTTTAGTAAAGTATCGTGTCAGAGCAAGTGTCGCTTGAGCAATTATCATGGGTTCTTATTTTGTTGCATGTATAACAATTTTTATACAGTGAACCGAGGGTGAATAATTTTTCTGCTAGAGAGATTTAATGTTGCCGGATCTTATGAAAACTCTTAATAACAGTTACAACTTCTCTTTTTTACATCGTTTACTTGGAAAAGATTTAAGTACACTATAAATGCAAAAATAATAAAAACAAAATCGTAAAAGTTACTTTTCATTCAAGGATGGTTCGATAAGAAATAATCCTCTTCCAAGTAAATATTGCGAACAGTTACGTATTTTTGAGAGCATAAAAACGTTAACAGTGGGGAAAATAGTCCATTGTTTAAGTCTTATGGCGTCAGGTTTTTTTATCAAAGTCAATGATTCGAACAGTTTACTCCTTTGGCAGTGAGTTTTTTTATATTTTGTGGAGCCATCTTCAATAAATAATCAAACTGGACAAGTAAGTGGCAACAGCTGATGTAATTAGTACAGACAGCTTGAGTGGTTCATCGACAGTTCCGCGCACGATACTTTTGCGCAATGACATTTTTCTGCATTACATCACCGTAACGATATTTCAATGCATTGTGAACGCAGGCTGTAGGTATAGATGTAGATGTTTCCTCCGGAGTTACATTTAGATTCACACTCACACCTACAGTCACAGGGGCATCATCACCCGCATCCAAGTAAGGTTATGTGACGCTCAGGAGAAAACATGCACATCTACAGCCGACATCCACAGCTCATATGAGTGTTGCTACAGTAGTGTTATGTGGAAAACTGTCGTGTCACGGCCTTGGACGCCATGACAATAGTGAGGGATTCCGTTTCGACTGAAATTTAATCTTTTTTCTAAGAGTTTAAAAATATTTATACGCTGAGATACAAAAGCATATAAGCAATTAGAAGAACCGTAGTTAATGGGCAGTCTCCGAACGGTTTGAGTGTCATTGATTTTCATAAGCATTTTTAGTTACCGTTTACTATTGTTGAAATGATTGAAGTGCTTCTTTCTGTTATTGTTTCATCTAATAAATGAGTAAACTTGAATATTTGTTGAACAATAAGGAAAGTCCTACTTGATAGTGTAACTTGCATTTTTTTTGGCCGAAAATGCACAACGACTGGAACTATGATGGTGGCTGCTACGATGATAAGCAATATTAGCGATAAGATCAGCTTTATAGAAGAGACCATTATGATTCCAAAAAGTCACTCTTAGAGACGATAGCAAACTTTGACCGAACTAAAAGAAAGAAATCTGTATATAGTCAATTGAGTGATGTGTATGAAATTGTGCATGATAATGAGATCAAAAATCTTTATAAAGATGAAGCAATTCTCAATGGAACAGATGCATCCAGACCGTTTGAGAAACATACTTCTGAAGGTATGAAGCCATTATAATCTACTGATAAACTTAAACTCTAGAATAGTACAATAACAAGAAATCTACACAAGTAGTATGTATTAGATAGTTTTAACTTTTGAGAAAGACTCATTGGGTGCAATATTTCTGATAATAACCGAATCCCACTAATATATTCCGCAAGTTATATTGTTGACAATTACATACTTAATATTTCGGACTCCTGAAGTTGATTTATGAATATTTAAGAACTTGAAAGGACAGCGGTTCTTCGAAGTTCGTAGACGTTGGGTGGAGAACTATCTACTTTGCGATGTCAATCTACTTCTTCGGAGAAGAATAAGATCAAATTGCAAAAACAGAAAGGTTCTAGAGGATAACTTTGACATGCCTTTCGAGTGTGCTGAAGTACAATGAAGAACGAAATTTTTGATTTTTCTTCCGTGAGTCTGACATTTTTCTTCACTATGACTTTATTTTACTCTGTTTTTGTCTTATGCTAATGCTACTCTGCACATTTCATCAATAGAAGACTAAACTTTATGAACACGTTTTCTATTTTATATATTAGTCTGATAGACATTTTCTTACTTTAGAAAAGAGTATGTTGTTTTTTTTGTCGCATGTATCTGTGGATCGTACATATTGAAATGACCTTCTGATCTTAAGATATGAGATCAATTCTTTTTTTCGGATGTCCAAAATTATATAGGAGAAGTTAAACTGTTGAAAATTGTTTACCTTCATAAAAATAAAAACCTTCGTAAATATATCTTTTACATGTAAAATACTCATCGATTAACCATTGCCTTATAGTTTCTTCTGCGAAGTTTTCTCGCAAACTTAAGCTCTGATAAGTAGAATCTTCGAGTTTAGATTGGTCGTCTACTTTAGATGATAAGTATAAACTGATATATTAGAAAATGTTTTCCTATGAAAAGAAAAACTTTTTGGATATCAATGAGAAAATTAGTATCTCGAGATGAAGTCTGTATTCAGAAAAGTATTGTTTCCAGCACGTATCCTATAGACATTCTCATAATAGAAAAATAACAGTAAGGAAATACGATGCAAGTTTAATACCCAACATCTTATGTTACGATAACCAATGAGCTACATACATCTAGCTTAAAACTTAATACTTCGTAACTATATTACTATACAATCATTTTACATTTAATACAAATGAGACTTCGTGTAAAATAGGAGACAGAAGTTTTATTCTGTTAATGCATGACAAAAAATACTTAAGATTTTATAGATATTTGTTTACGCTATTTTATGGAGAGAGAAAAATCATAAAAAAAAACCTAATTAGATGAAGTGGCACTGCAGTAAATACCTTCGACAAAAGTTAGAAATGATATTCCTGCTTTCTTACTAATTAAGATAGTGAATATAGCATTTCTTAATTTGATTCATTTCTCCTATCTTATTCGAAAGTCATATACTTATTCCGTCTCTCAAATATTTTTTCCTTGATATAATTGATCTCATTTGTTGTATTATCAATGCCGCGTATAATATAATAAGACAATGTAATTTACAAAAAAAGTGAAAAGTGATACAATTCAAATGAAATAGCTATTAGTTTAATGAATATTAGTCTTGTATCCAATGTTCAATATGTATTTTTTTTATTACGCAGAATAACTGTGACCAGCAGGGTCCTAACAGTACAAGAGATAAAGAGAAAAAGAAAAAGAATAAATGGATGATAAATAAACTATCAATAATAAAGAGAAAAAAACAAAGAAAAGTGAACGAACTACCTATGTACGAGAAATTATACAGGTGATAGCTATGATAACCCGCAACCAGACATACACATTGAATAAACATTAAACGATGACCAGTAGAAGATAAAAAATAAGAACAAAAAGAAAGACATCGAGATTTTCATTCATGTGCGTGGATTTTTCATTCAAGTGCGTGGATTAGGACTACTCCATGACCCTAAGACAAGAATGATTCTGGAAATTCTTGAAATAGTTGTATATCTTCCATCTCAAAGTGGGGAATCGAAGGAGAATTGGGTAATGACCGAAGCCATGTTGCAACTTTTTCTAAAAACGGTAAACGTTCAACGAATCTCTTGGATCTTCTGATCCACTTAATGGGAAACTCGCCCTGTAGCCAAGCCTTCCGAAATTCGTTTAAGTTAGCCTTCTCCATGACGAGTTCCCCGTAAATAGAGTCGGCCAAAGCTACCAAATACTTGTTCCAGTAGGCAGAACACCGGTCTTCTAACGATTTCTCATCCATAGCATAAGCGAAAAAGTTTATATCCCACTGCAAACAGAACATCACATTACGGAGACACGTGTAATAAAAGTGCGAAAGTTCATTTCTTTGATTATCCGAAAAAAGTGGGAAGAGAAAATAGATCCAGGAGAACAAAGGAAGCACGTACGAAGAAAAAAGGGCTCGCCTAAGCTGAGGTGAAGAACAGCCAAAGAGTTTAAACGATCTAATCAAAGAGACGCGTTGTCTAACCTTTGTCATCGTCTTTTTAATCATTGTGCCCCAGCCAATTTTCGGTGTAATCCAGTATCCAAGATACTTGAACTCATTTACCCAGCTAATCTTTTCTTCATTATTCGAATCAGAATTAATATCGAATTTAGGTAAACCTATTGCTCTAGCACTGAATAATGCCTTTGTCTTAGTAAAATTTATGGGTTTAAACTGACAGACAGGGATAGTATTCAATGTTCAATATGTATTGAACTATAATTGCACACCTATTGGCAAATGACGTCAATAGCTTACAACCAGAGACTAAAATGAATAAGAAAACATTCATTCAGATTCGATTCCACTCGATTCATACTGTTACACAAAAAAGATTTTCTTATTTTCGCATATATTATATACTAATTCTAAATACTTTCTAATGTTCTTTTTAGAGCAAGCTACTTATTTTTCTATTTCTTCTCTCCAGTCGATATTTTTTACGTTTGACGTATTCATAATACATGTTCAAAGACCATTTATTCCTTTTAAAACTCAAAGTACAATATAACGTAGACTTTGCACAATAAAATTACCCATAAAAGTTTAAATATTAATGTAGTCGAGAACAATTGTATACGTGATTGACACTTAAAAGATCGAAATTTCATGTACTGAGTGCATCTATCAAAGTTAGACAAACGAAAATCGATCTCTATAAAAAAAAACTAATTAGCTAAAAACTTTATTATAAAAGAATAGTAGCTTGTTTCAGTAAATAAATTTATTTCAAACGAATAAGTTAAACAGATATAATAGACAGAAATCACTTAACAATTTCAAGATTATTACAAATATGAATTGTTTTTCTGAAATACGTACATAATAAAAAATAAAAATATGTTTTCATTATTAAAATTATTAGACCAAAAGATTGTTATGACGTTTTAAATAAACAACTATCGACAAGGTGTTGTATCGATCAAAGAATGTTTATATTGCAGGATACGCCAACATAATTTGATTACATAGTCGCAGCTAGCACTTCTGTTTATAAACAAATAGACCGACTTAATTATTACTTCTAAAATGCTATTCTTGTCTTTTGCATCGATGTAACTTATTTGAGTCAACTATCAGTTTCGTGTAGCATCATCACATCAATTTAACTAGTGTCTGTTACACATGGACTTCTAAAAGTTCAAGTCTTTGTTCTGTTATTCCGGATTCATGGCTATTTTTCGTAGCAAATAATGTTCGTTCAATCGTTGTGTTTAGTTTTATCGCGCTCAATCATTACTCAATGATTATCCAACTAGAATTATGAGAACTGTCATTTATCAAAGGACTGGAAGATAATAATTCGTATTGGGATCGTGCTCCTTTTTATAAGATAACAGATAATCTGCATTTTATTCCAACTTATCAGACTGTGATTGAATTTAGTTCAACTTCTTCTCTTTTTCAGTTTCTTTTTGTTTTTTGTTCGCTGGATTTGTTATCTAAAGTACAAATCGAATAAAGACATATCCAGTCTATTCGATTCACTTTTGGTCTCTACTTACAACTATGTTGTGTTTTGTTCATTGAAACAGCATGTAAACTCATATGCAAAAAAACTTACAATAGAAACGGGCCCAAGAAGTTAGTTTTTTTTGGTTCTGCAGATATCAAAATATTATGATCATAATTGACTCCTTATCTAATCAAAGTTCTATTTGTTGATATTCCAAATCTTTTTATTAGTGGAAAAAAAGATCGCAGCTCTGTTACGGTATTGATAGACTTCTGTCATTATATGACATATTCACTTCAATTCTGTACAACTTTAAGTTACATACTCGTTAATTATTTCTTTCTCGAATGCACTCTTAAAGCTTTAGTTGTATTTACCTCGATGAAATAACCAGCAACACTGATGACAACACATATATTTCAAAGCGAGAAATGCCTCTAGTTGCATCTTAGAGATGAAAAGAGGCGTGACGAACTGTTTTCAGACCCGCAACTGGAAGTTACGAGCATTAAATAGGTTATACGACAAGTACATGTGAATACATGTCTTCGATGAAAAACGTTCCATCATAGTCAAAATAGTTAGATGCAAAAACGAAAATATTCCCCTGAAAACACAACTCATAGCTAATCTAAACTTGTCTAGACGAGTCGTATTCAAAAAATTCATTGAAATATACGCAGACGGTGTGAAACACGTTTTAAAAAAATTATAATAGATTTATTTGAAGTTTATTTAAATGCAGCCATTTTCACCAAAAATATATTTAGGTATACATAAAATACGTTTCATGATTACGTGGATTGTTGATGATGTATAACGACTTTTATAATAATTAAAATAACAATTCTTCATTTGCTTACAAAAATTAGAAAAAATGCTTTTTACAAGATTAATTCTGGGAAAAAACTAATAATTAAAAGTAGTAAAAATGTTCATTCTAACGAAATCAAATAAGGTCGAAAAAAGAAAATATTCAAATCATTGCTTCGTAAATGAACATCGTCAGGGATTTCTTGTTTACCAGTTTAGAAGTAGTTAGATATCATTGTCTGTATTGTTCATCTTTCTTAGTTTGAATATTTAAGAATCAAAAGATGTTGCTTTGTTTCGTAAAGTCATGTATTATTGTTTTGGTCTTGGTATATGTGAATTTGATGAACGATGCTATTTTATTCATCGATATATATATTGATCATATTATATTACATCATAACTTCTCAATTCTCGTTTGATAATCATTTTAAAATGGTGAATATAGAATCAAGTAGACTGTTTGATTTTTCAGCTAAATCACGTTGTAATAAACCATTAAGTTAAAATAGCAATTGGAACTCATAAAAACAATGCTGCAGTTCAAAGTAGAGATGTGTTCACTAATACAGTTTTCACTGTAACTAGATAAATGTAGAAGGAATATGACTTTAATGGTCCATAGGCAATACTGAACATGAAATCATGAATCAAAATATTTTCTGATGATGAACAAAATTTACGTTGGCTGGGATTTATAATGAACATCGATTTCGAAATAGAAAATCTCGAGTTTTTTTATCAAGTTAAAGTGTACAAATTTTTTAGGGATATGATTCTTTATTGTTGATATAAATATACTAATTAAAGTTCCATTTTTTTGAGATGATAATAATTAATTAATAAGAGAGAGATTCTCTATTACGCGTGACATATAGGTTCTATAAGAGAGTATTTTATTGTGACAGGAGCGTTTTTAATTTCCACAATTTGGTTATAGCCGTTAAAAGGCAACTATTCTCTTTTTCTACTATTGCTTGTTCTACTAGAACTCACTTCCATTCAATTTAAGTAATACTGCTAAAACCTTTTCAAGAAATGAAAAACAGCTTTTTCTAAATTACTTCATGTAATTTCTTATTCACTTACGGCCAAAATAATATAATAACGGGTGGTGCGAAAGTTTCTAGACAAAATGTTTGTTCATTTTTTACCCATCTGAAAGTATTCGAGAGGACTGCAAAAGATGGGTAAGGGCCGGAATTCTGTGCTCTTTCCGAATCTGAGTTCAAAAAAAATTCTGTGTCTATTTTTGTTTGTGAGTTGTGAAGAAATTCTTGAAAGGCTTAAAAATTTAGTTTGAACGGAAATATTTTTTATGTACTTTAGTATCTTCTCTCTTGGGATTCCAAACTCAGCATTGAAACTTTGGTTCATATATCAGATTGTAGAGCAAATTCTGCCCTACAAAATGCACTATTTCATTTTCTTTGTGTTTCCTATAAAGCATCTAAATTTTTGTTTTCATATTACCCTGATTTTTGAACAACCGATTTTTTGACCAAAATTGATCTCACGTAAAAATAGCTTCTCACAAAACTCGTGTAATTTCACTTCTATAAGAGCTACATTAGAGTTCGACATCACATTTTGTAGAGCACTATGAGCTCTACAAAACTGCCATATTCAACAGTTATGAACACCTTCACGTAGAGACGTATATAAGAAGCAAATGCCTATTTATTGGTCGACCAAACCAAATTTCCAGCATGTTCAAAGATTCTCTCACTACTCTAGTACAAAAACAAGAACAAAATTCTTGAAAGTACATTCGGAAAGAGCACAAAATTCTGATCATAACCTATAGTTTTTTATTCATCTAGAATACTTTTATGTAGGCCAATAGTACAACAAATATTACGAAGAAACTTCGGCTCAACCATTCCGTCCAAACTAATTTTTTAAGCCTTTCAAAGATTCTCTCACGGTTTGCAAACGAAAATAGATACCGAACTTCTGAATTCTTATTCGAAAAGAGCATAAAATTCTGGTCCTTGTCCATCTTTTTGCATTTATCCACAATGCTTTAGGATGGGTGAAAAATGAACAAGCATTTTGTCTAGAAAATTTCGCACCACCCGTTATGGTATTGTCACAATCGTAACAGAACTGTATACTTAACACCAAGAATCTATTAATTAACCATTGCTAAATTTTCATTGTCTACATATCTTTCCCAGTGTTCAATAGAATTGATCATGTTTATCAGATACTACTCAAAACAAGATATAAAGTAGAAAATGAACATACAGGATATTTCAAAGGTTTGGTCGAAAAAGAAACATAAATAACTCATCAGTAGTTAAAATAATTTATACAATGTTTTAATAGTTTGATCTTATATTCACTAAGGTTTCATTTATGAATAAATTTAGATCAATCATAGTTGTATAATGAAAATTTCACATCGAATCAAACAAAAATACGTCAACTGAACATCGTATTAGAACCACATTTCAATGATTTTCTAAACCTAGTACTGTTGAAAATCGACGACAGTCTGGAAGAATACCCTTAATTACCGGGTAAAAAGTCAATGAAGTTAATAAAACTTGTAAAAATGAGCGAGGATCAAGTGTTTACTCTCTTGCACAGGCTTTTTCAATATCACAAACAACAATCTACCGAATCATGATGGAATATCTCTTATTAAAGCCATACAAGATAGACTTTGTTCAATAGCTCGACAAAGAAAACTTATGTTGACTGAACACTTGATCCTGGCTCTTTTTTACAAGCGTCATTATTTTCATTGACTTCTTCTTCAGTAATTATTGTTTCTCTTTGAAATCGTGATCTATCTTTAACAGTGTCAGTTTCACAAAATCGTTAGACTGTGGTTCTAATGCAATGTTTAGTTGGCGTATTTTTGCTCAATTCAACTTGCAGTTTTTGTTGTACAACTGTGACTGATTCGAATTCAGTCATAGACAAAAAAATCAATGAGTATAAGACCAAACTATTTTAAAACAACGGCATCAATCGTTTGAACTGCAGATTAATTATTCACGCTTTTTTTTGCGATCAGATTTACGAATAATATCTAAGATTAATTTGCGAGATATCGGTACATATTAACGAGAAAAGCATCACAAATCATTTCTCATTTTTGAGATCATATTCAGTTCATAAATAGAAATCAAGGCGACTGGAAATAGCCGAAAATAGTTCATGCTTATAGTATATAATTTATAAATTAGAGGCATTTTTTCTGAGTTTTTTACTCCATGGAGTATTCAAAATCATTATAGAACTTGTTTTAAAATGCAAAAGAAAAGTTCAACGAAAGAATGACAAATACGTTTCATAGAAGCTATGTAGATTAAAATAAAAGTGGAAGATCTTAAATTATGTAAAACAAACTTATTCAATTATTATCTTGGAATTTATTTTTCGGTGGCTCTTATTCGATAACATATTCATATACAAAAATCTCCAAACAAAAGTTGTAGCTTTTGTATTATTTTGTCTTACTTCTCAGTTATTAAATAGAAAACCGACTAATTGTTTCGAAAGAAAATGCCTGACTTCTTTGATTAGAATGAAAAAGAAGATACTCTATTCTATGATAAAAATGGAAACAACTCGCTCTAAATGAATCATAGTTGCGCATGACAACAGTAATATTTGAGTTAAATGTTATTAAATTTGATGAAATGCATTCTTAGGCACGTCTTTCATTGTCGCAAGAGTATGGTTGTGTAATAAAAAAACGCATTTAGCAGAATGATAAAATGCCTATTAGAAATAATGTCATGCTTGCCATTTATCTGCTAGGCGAGATACTGCAAAGGAGTAGTAAGTGTGTATGGGTACAAATAAGCAAGAAAAGTGGAGCAAGATCCATACTCAAACGATAACAGTCTGTAATAAGATGAAAGTCACCCCAAATTAATTGATTTGCAATGATTCTATGTGATTCTTTTGTATTTTCAACGATCTCCAGTCATTTTCGGTGACTTTTCTATTGGTGAAAAAATCATTAAGTATCAGCAAAATCATGAAATATCTGTTTTCTCTTGTTCAACACACAGTAATCACAGGAAATCTGAATATAAGGTCAGACTTTGGGATACTTAAGTCTCAATGACTATAAATGAGTTTCTGATGCAGTCAGACTAGACATTTTACCAATAAATTTTAAAGAATTGGTGACAAATTTACTCGCTTAATATTAATGATAAATTGAATAACTCATGAAAATTCATGAAATGCTATAGATGTTTACATAGACATAAAACTGAGTCAACTCGATTTTAATATGGTGCTGATATGCTATGGCAAAACTTCCAGAAATCAATATAAAAAAATATTAATACCAGACTTGTTTGCTTATTGTAATTAGTGATTATATATCTATTTCTTACTCTTCTCTCATATTGCCTTCCGCCTTCCTAAATGATGACGTCTTCTATAACCATCAATTTACTGTTCTCGAATAGCAACAATATTTCTGTCATTCAAAATAAATACCTCACTTTCACATCATACATTAGATTCCCAAACGTGTCGTATGGCTATCTATATCTTAGCCGCAGTAATTAAGTTTTGAAAAAAAAAAACAAAAGATCACACTTTGCTCGAAGGATCACGAATATTCAGAACACTCTTAGAACCCAAAAGGTATATGATCGGATATTCACAAACAAATGATGCTTATCTAAACTTATGGCAATAATTCTGACCGATATAAAGCAATTTTTTCTTTTGACATTTACGTTTGAATTAACAACATTAGAAGCATCTTAGAATCGGGTTGGATATGAATATGGATCTTCTATTTATCTACAACCACTGACACTGAAAATTTTTCTTTTTATAAGAACACTAATAAATTATAGATCGTTCGACGCTGATTCAAAATATGAAGTTAGTCTTCAATAAAAATGCTTTTTATATCAAGAAAAATTAATTTTACCTTGAAAATCTATAGCTAAGCTGTGAAACTTTCGTTCTAATGCGCGCTGACACTATATCGATGAGCGGGGTTTTCCAACTAATGCTAACAAGAGGAACACAGACTTCTATATTATTAAATAATCCATTAGTAGTACTTTAGTTGGTAATACAATTATATGTTAATATGAGATCACACAATCGCTACTATTTAGTGATGTTAGGACAGAACAAGACTTGTTGTATATCAAAACAAGCATTAGCAATCGATCTACCATGATACAAAAAAAAATTGGTAACGACTATTTAAACAATGTTGTGAACAAAGTGAAATCAACAAAAACTCGATCAAATATTGTCATTATTACGTTCATAACTTTTAAACAAAATTATGAAAAAACCTTCGACATTTCATACATTTGTCGATGATCAACCCACAATTCTATTTTACTTATCAAATTCTAAAATTTCTTTTGATCTTTATAGAATGACAGATAACTCTTTCAAGACGATCATAAGTTACTACTTGCTCATGAACTGAATTTCAATAAGTTTATGATAATAGAGACTCTCTAGTTTAAATAAGATAATCTACCATCAGTAATTCTAATCCAGCATTGGTTGTCGTTAGTAATATGAAGAACAACAATTGAATGACTATCATCATAGCACATGATAAATAAATTCATTTATGTTAGCAATAACAATATATTGTTAGGCATACAACATCGAGATAGAAGAAAATATAAAGAATCAATGAGATTTATAATAATAGACAAGGGTATTTACATTTGACAACCAATTTTTATAATAGTACGAACATAAAATCTGCTGCCCCATTGTTTTGGATGGAAATAAATTTTTCTGTCAGTCCGGCAATACAAAATTGACGTTCGGTTCAATCATTTATTGCACTATAATCGAATGGTTTGGTCAAAGCACTGTAAAATAATAACGTGATACATCAACATTTGTTGTCTGAAACGTAAGATCTAGATCAACAACTTTGGTCTTACTCAGTAGGTGGCTAGACGAACCGACAGTTGCGTTGCATTCATCATATCAAAATTGATTGTATAGTAAAACCTATTGATGTATTAAATTCTCCATTGTTTAATCTGATTAGCATGCAAATTTTATTCATATTGGTGTAATATCGTAGTTATGAAGTCGTATAAATAGTGCGATACAAAAAATCCTTGCCCTTCGCATAACTCCACCTCCTACAAGGTGATGAAAGGTCTATATATAGTTGTGTAAACCAAAAGTCTCTGTAAATATTCTTGGGTTGGAAGAAAATACCTCAACAACGACATTCTACTTAGCCGAAAACGAAGCGATTAACTATTCTGCATTACTGTAACAGCGATCATCGAGCTCTCGGCAATAAGGACGAAAGAACTAATGCAAAAACTACTTCAAGACTGAGCTCGATACGTGATCTCAATGGATGGTATAGCAGCAGCTCAAACGGATGGTTTTCAGGAGTACTTTGCCCCTATGCGATACCAATATTGATACGTTAACAAAAAGATGCACGTTTCCAGTCAGCAATTCAACACAAGAACGACCATTGAAGTTGAGCCACATTCACCGACGAGACTTGCTACCAATTATTCAGAAACAACATTCGTTGATGGTCAAAGAATCGAAGGATAGAGGTCAAGCGAATTCCTGAGAATAGACAGAAGATCATCGTTTGGAACA
>CAJNSZ010001824.1:0-20824 GCA_905329745.1 Rotaria sp. Silwood2
GATAAATTTGACAGAAATCAACTTTTTTTGGGTGGGGGGTGGGCCTTAATCAGACTGACCTTGTATAAATGCTTTTACACAGTGGCGAGCAGAAACTTGGTTCATTTTTCTTTGGTAAAAAGAAAGGCTTTTCAATACAACACAGTTTAGTCAATACACTTCCATGAAAATGACATCTAAATTGTCAAAAAGTATCAGAACCGTTTATTGAACATATACTTTCCGAAGACTCAAAAAATGGACTAATACTTTCAGAGTCAAAATGATATTATTTCTCAACTTCTGAGTTTACTGAGATGGCAATGTTTCAAGTGCTAATCATTTCAATCAATCTGACGTTATTCGAACCCGAATGGCAGATATTCAATAACTTTAACAATCACGTAAACTTATCGCAATTGAAATTATTTACTTTACAGAGCTTTCATTTTTTCTTTCTTCTAACAATTTCCACAGATATTGTCATTCACGACATGTTTCACTATCATGAGTGTGTGACGTGTTTTCTTTGACAAAAGTGCTCAGTAAAGACACAAACGAAAACTCTTTGTTAATCGATACTCTCACGTGAAAAAACTGATTTATGTATTTCGTTAAATTTTGTTAGAAAAATGAATGATTTTTTTCAACTGTCCACTATTAATATGATCTTTGAATAAATTTTCATATCCTGAATGAGAAAATTTCATCATTTTCTTTATGATCTATAGTCTGCGATAGAATTCGATTTAAAAATCACTAAAATTTAATAATTGAAAAATAAAACCCACATATATAGAACCTTAATAGAAAATATTGTCTGATCATGTCGCTACTGAAGTAACAAAGAAGAATATTCATTCAACTTAATTAGACAGATAAAATTACGTCAATAATTCGTGGATTCGATTATACGTATTAATTGACTTTCTTCTACTTTGTGGTTTGTAAAATCTCGGATGTGTGATTTCTACTTGAATACTATTCGTAAGTCTCATCGAGATGAACTCGAATTGAAGTCTTTCGAATAGATTTTAACGCAGCTAATAAACACATGTACTAGATGGCCAATTATAGTTCAATCGAATAGAGAAAAAAAAATGTCACATATGAACTTTCATGAGATCAAGACATAATATTCTGTTAATAGGATGTTGAGCAAGTAACGATACCAAGTACTCATATCCAACAGTTTTTCGTTAAAATATTACTATTGTTAGTAAAAACACTGGAAAGGTCAATGATTACGTTTTTTTTCGGTAGACGAACTGGAGGATCGTATTAGACAAGATAGAAGAAAAAGATTGAGTCACGCAGATGGCTCACTCATTTTGAGTAAAAAATGAAGAATTCGTTTTCCGGCGTTCGTTTCTAGAACAAAAAGTAAAGTATTACTAATAAAAACTGAATATTTATTCTTTATTCACAGTCACAATACCAACAGCTTCAACATTTTGCACTCGATCAATAAGTTGAGTTGAGTCATCGAAAGGCACATATTGTGTAGTTTTTACTGTTCTGGTTGAAAGAATAAGCAAATCAGTTTTAGAACGAACTCCTCTTTCATATGTATTCTATAAAGGTGTCGCCTTTGTATGGATATAACGATAAGTATATCACTGAAGGTTTTCGACTATAGTCAAATTTTTGCTACGAAAATAAGTAACCAGTTAATCAATTGGAAATTATAATCGTGGTGTTTATTTATCCCGAACTCGAGCAAACTTTTTTAAAAACTAAACGATACCAGAATGTAGGATCTCTCATCTAAGCACCTACCCATTAAGTAGTAGATGATTAGTATTCTTTGTCAAAATAATAGTTTTTTTTTCGAAAACAACTTTTAACATCTATCGCAGAAATCTTATTTCTCTTTGAAAAAAAGTTGTATGCAATTATTTTTTCTAACAGGATGGCTGGTAGAAAATTTAAAAGTATGCCAGATACCACATCTATCTATATTAAGAACAACTGGATACAATATTATCTTACAATTATAAGAAGATAAACAGAGATGACGGACAATAGAAAATCTTCTTTTATTTAAAGGTATCAGTCAAACACTAAGTTTTAAAAAAATAGCTATGTATACTTTAGACTCAATGGTAGGCTCAAGAGTTGAACTAATACCTTTTGTCATACAGGACGAATCTCCAGTTCATTCTGCCATTTATTTACCATCGGATTTCACACAAAGGAATCAAGTATGATTATTCTCAGTAAAATACTTTCCATGTGTGTACACACACTTGATACAACTCTATAGTACAGAGGGCTGCGCAAATACAAGTACAAATTGTACTCCGAAAATAACGTGCCCCTTTTTGACCCAGTACATGGCAGTATACCCTCATGTACTAGGTCAAAAAACCTACAATAAGTGGGCATGTATTGGCATGTTATCTTATGTACTATCAGGCGTGGGTGTGAGTGTATGATACGGGTATTCATTCTCTCAGACGAGGACGGAGGTTAACACCCACACCCACACTCACACCTTAATGCTCAGTTACAAGCAAAGTTTTTCTAAAAGTTTGAGCTTGATTTATTGAAGAATTACTTAATTATGTCCGACACAGTGGAATAGGAAGTTTTTCGCCCTTCGAATAGTCACAATGAAGTGCCCACAGGTCTAATTCGGATTTATGGACTTCGATGAAATTAATAGCGTAGATAGCTAGACTATACATAAACCTCAAAGGAAAAAAATAAGTGCTATCCATTAATATACGCCATAATTCTTGTTGTATGTTAGCAATAAAAGCAAGCTCATGGCTATGATCTAAATTCTTGGTGGATTATATGCACACGAATTCTCCGATCTCCAGTACTTGTGGTAGCCGAGATCTGGAAGGGTGGAGACTTTTGTCGGCTACTGTATGAGGATGTAAATGCCTGTGTAATCTAAACATAAAACCTGCAAACAAATACCTACATCCGCATCCGAAAGTACATCCACACTCACCCCCTACAAATTCAAAATTTACTATCCAATTATTTTGAATCTAAATAAGCTCTTTTGTCAGTAGATGTAAATCCTACAATACTAAATTGTGGTTTGGTTCAAGCACTTGTTGCCAGAATCAAATAAATTTGTCAAGGTATTTTTGACCAATTAGGCTTAATCACTATTATAGTAAGTTTCAGATAGAGCTATTTCATTGTCATGATGAGAAAATCATAGATTGATTTAACCTGTAAGAATATAAAACTGTGAACCTGAAAAATAAAAAAATAAGTTTTGATTACAACAACAAAATACAATCGATTATTTATTTTATATATAGGTTCAAGAAATAGATGACATAGTAGTTCTATTCACTATATAATTTAGCTAAGAATGAGACTGGCAACATTTGAACAAAGTCAATCGAACGAGATGAACTAAATAACTTCAAGCGCAGAATGCACAAGTCCCCTCTTGGGAGACTAAGAAATCCCTGTATATCGATCAAACAATGAGTTCTTACCTAGCATAATACTATTATAGCCATAGTATTAAATTCAATATTCGATTCGCATCGACCGAATCTTAATGATGATTGCCAAAAAAGGTTTATTTGGTTAACTGTTGTTTTCATAAATCGAAATCAGATTGATTTCTCTTTTCTCTATTTGTATTTTTTAATGTAGTCTATACTCGTTCTTCTTCACTTTTTGTGGTTTTATAACTCATCCGATCAGATTCTAATTTAGCTCATGACTGCTGTTTATGAAATTTTACCATTAAAAAAAATTTATCTAATAATTTATACAACATAATATAATCAAACTAACCGTTCTGTAAAAATTTCAATATTCTTACATTGTTGATCAAGTGTTTGATCTTTATTAAAGATAGGATTGAAGTTTTGTTTTACTTCTATCTTTTCGATATAATTCAAGTGTACGACCAACAATTTATAGAAAAATATTTTTTCATTTATTTTCTTTCTAAATCAATCCATTCATTTTATGTAGTACATTGAAAAATTTATGTAAACTATTTAATTTATTACTTAAAATAATTATTATGAGTAAAGTAAAGGACGGATGTCGAGTGGATTCAGGTAAATTGATACGTTTAGTATAAATTCAATGTTCTTCGTGAAATTGGCATAGTGTTCGAATGTCGAACACTATTTTTTACTTGCCTTTTTTACTTAATCATTTACAACATCAACAAAAAAAGGTTAAATCGCGTATATATAATTAGCAGACATTTTTTATAATCATCACATCTTTTTTTGTCAGAAGCTCAAGAGGCAAAAAATGGATAAAAACAAATTTTTCAAATTTATTATGAAACTGGAAGGATCTGCTTTTTCTTTATTTCACTTATATGTAGAACTATGGATGTCAATACATACAAATGTGCCAATGAAGAATAAAAAAGGAATATTCATGAAGATCCATAAAAACCTTATCTCGATTATCAGATGGAACTTAACAAAATCACAAACAGTCATAGAAAAAAAACTACGAAGTATCGTCATTGATCACACCGAAAGAAAAAATAGGTCTTCTCATCCAAGCACTCACACTCTCAATAACAATGCATTTTTCGTGAAAAAGACGTTTTTGAGTTACCGGATGTTTTTGAGGAATCTCAAAAATTTCTAATTCTACACTGCTTGAAGGTGCAAACAGCTGGTGATTAATATCCTACAAGATTAGTCAATAGAATTCGTTTGTTCACTTTGATGATTTTATTATCATAAACGCGTACAGATATGTTATAAAGAAGAAGACTGATGGCGAATATTTTCTTCTTTCTATCTTATGTATAATTTCGATAAACTTCATCGTATATCCCTTATTATGTTGCAGAAGAATTTATCAAATTGCTTGCAATCGTGAAAGCAACATATTTTGTGAGAGTAAATATGATTTGGGAGTTCTTTCTCCAACGAAGCTGTTCTTTCATGTAAATGACGAGAGACACGATAATGAATCGCTGTTTCGACTATTCGACACACCATTGACTTTAATTACATCCCTTATCGCGACATCTAAAAAAATGTTAAATGAGTTGGTGTGTAAACTAACTAAGACAACATCAGTTTACAACATGCATTGACGTCCATGACTGTTAATTAGTCAAGCGAAGCAAATAGTTTTTTTTTCTATTACACGCTTTACTTCTAATCATCTTATGTTTTCTATAAGTTTATTTCAAATTGAGATCTAATAAAGAGAAAGAATATGTAACAGTAAAACTCACTTTGAATTCTGTTTTGAGAAAGGTTGCATAGCTCGAGATCTCTTCAAAGAAGTAGAATTTAAAGTAGTTTTTGAAACTTAAAGATACTTTTCACCTTTGTTTTTTTCTGTACTTTCAAGAAACAAGATAAGACATATTGTTTGAAAGACGTGTGTAATCAGAGCTGAGGTTTAGTATTTAGTCGATAGCGCTACTATTACACAACAGAAGCTATTTGAAAAATATACCATTATATATAAAATGGAATAGGCTACATTTTGGTATACATAATTTTTGACTTTCGAGGACCTTGTCAAAAAGAATACTAAAAACCGGACAAAATCATATTTTCTATTCTTCAATAGCTTGGTTGTCGAAGTATTTTAAAGAACACCTTGATAGATTACAATCGACATCTTATTAATAAGTAACATAATTGAGCATAAAAATAGACGTTCGAAAATTTCGACGAGTAGTGTATCCGTACAGTAGAATGCGTTCTATCGAACGGCACCTAGTACCTTGTTTTGAAATATTTCCATCGTGAGAGAGAACATTCTTAATTTTTTTTTTGTATTTTCAGTAATGATTTACAAATATTCGTATCGCTTGCTACATTGCATTCAGTACATTATGTAGTGAAAGAGTCTGAAAATTTTACTTGGTAGAGAAAAACTACATATCCTCTCCTATCCTCAGTCAGCAAACAACAAGATCAAAATAAATGATCTTTATAGGCCTTCGTTCTAGATCTACGTATCATTCAAAAGTTGTGTTTTATATTGCTTCTTAAAAACCAAAAAAATAAAAATTTCCACGGTTGTTTTTCAGGGTGTGGGTGTGAGTGTCGGTGTGGATGTGAAGATAAGCAACACACATAGCCACACCCATCCACACCCACCCACACCCACACCCACATCCACACCCTTTCTTGGTCCAGAAAACTTCGCGTCCGACTTCATTTACAGTTCATCTGGGTTCATGTCGAGTTTGTTCAGACAATCATTTTTTGGAATTGGGTCATTCACAGTTCAGCTAGAAAACGAGAGTTGCTAGGCGGGTTCGGATCAGTTTTAAAACGATAACAGAAAGTATTCACATGAAGCTAAATCGATCAAGACTACCTCTTACTTGTCTTTCTACACTGCTCGGGAGATCAAACCAAACCAATCATGAGTAAAGATTTATTTTATTCTGTCTGCCAAACAACTGATTGTGTAAAAAAAAGTAAAATTCAGTAATGCTGTACTGCATAAGAAGAATTTTTCGTTCTCCTTCTATGTCAATATTGTTGATTTGTATTTTTTTATTAAATTTCCATTTATTTAGTATAATATAAGTGCGCAGTAGATAAAAGAAGATCATAGAAAAAAATGATAAAAAAGTAAACAAGAAGCAATCATGAGTGTACGACGTAAATGTAAGCGTCCTTCGTTACACAAGGCATATTGGTAACAACTTTTTTTACTTTATATTGCAGCATCAGCAGCCTTCAGCGGCAGTGGGAAGTTACCATTCCCAGACTGTTACCGGAGAATCGTAACGGAGGCTACAGAAAAAGTTACCAGTTCCGGGATAACTGGTAACTGCTCCGTTACCGTTACCTGGGAACAGTAACAGCAACTTTCCACCTCTACTAGTCACACCCACACCCCAATCCTCGTACCCTCTGGCAGGCTCTGCCCACACGCACATGCACACCCATCTACTCACACCCAACCACACCGATACCCTCAAATATTGTGTTTAGAACAGACCAATATGAGTTACAATGTGTTTGTCCAATGCTTACATATAAATTTCTTTATGTTTTTATCGTTGTGTAATTTTGTTCGAGGCACATTTGTGCGTTTGTTGTAACGTATTTTAATATTCCCAGATACGATGGAGAATATTTATGTACCTACACCCACTTCCATGATGTAACAAAGTTAAAATAATGCTATGCAAGATGTGTTTACACTTGTTTTATATAATAGCTATAGGTAGATATACAATGTAAATTTTTACAAGTCATTGAAATGCATATTTTGGAGTTGAAAATATACGTCTGAGGCGTAGATCTTGAAAGAACTGAGATTAATGCATAGTTTATCTTTCTAATATACTTTCAAATCGAATCAATTAGGACCGAATTTTAATTGTCATTAATAATCGTATATATGTTTTACCATTCTGTTCAACCGATTTAAAAAATAAATACGTACTAAGTTGGAAATTTACATTCTACAGCTGCTGTGATATTTTTAAAGTATTTGGTTATCTTCTCCTTAGTTAATATTCAAATGAAGGACAACAAAAATGATGCATATTAAAACAATGTGAGACGATAATATTCAAAGAAAATGTTAAGATCAATGAATAAAACATAGGCCTAATGATAACACAATAAGATCAAAACAAATGAAGTAATGCTTTTCTTTCAGTAATCTTGTTTGTAAATATCAACTTTGCATTTAGATGACATATACTGACAGATATTTTTTTAATGTGTATTCTATGACTTAATCAAGATTGGTTATCAGGTATTCAATTCGATAAATTCGACTAACATTGATAGAATAATTCAAATGAGAACACATTTCATAGCCACTGTTGTATTGATATTATTTTGTGTCATCTGTTATCCATTGGCTACGGCAAAATCAATCCTTAACAATGATCAGTATCAAAACAAACAAAATTCTTATTCTAAATTTGCTGAATCCATCTACATTGACGAAGTCATGACACATCTAAATGAACTACAACGTATTGCCTCGATATCCAATGGAACTCGTGCTATCAATACAGTGGGCTTCAATCGTACAATTGACTATTTGACAGACTATCTATCGGCTTATACGGATTTTAAAATTACTAAAAACTTTTTCCCAGTAACAGATTTTGTACTCACACAGACTCCTATTCTTCATACGTCGATTGAAGAAAGTATCACAAATCATACATATTCAATGGATAATTCGGTTACCGAATTCAGAGTAGCTCATTATTCAGGAGCAGCTAATTTCTCGAACTTCATTCCAATGACTGTCATTCCAAATGCTGGCTGTTTAGTTGCCGATTGGTTAGCAGCAGCTCCACCAGCAACAGGTCGTGTAGTCTTAGTCAAACGTGGTCAATGCTCTTTCATTGAAACAAGCGCGCTAGCTGCTAAGTTTAATGTATCAGCTATTCTTTTTTACAATGATGGAACATCGTCTACTCGCATGGAGCCTATGTCTGTTTATCTCGGACCTAATAACTCTATACCAGTGCTTTCACTCTCGTTCAATCTCGGCGAGAGGCTTGTCAGTGCGACTCGAATTTCAGCAAACAATGTAGGTGTTCTTCTCAGTATTTCATTAATTGATAATAAGCCAGTTCCTGTTAGCAACATTTGCGCTGATACATCTACTGGTGATCCTACTCGAACGATTGTCATTGGTAGTCACAGTGATAGCGTGCGATCTGGCCCTGGTATTAACGATAATGGTAAGTTTAACATCATGTCTAAAAACTGAGCATTAATGAGTTTTAATAGGAAGTGGCAGTGCAGCTATTTTGGCTTTGGCTACTACCTTGGCTCGCCTCTTTCGGACATCTGCTTATACTAAATATGAGTATCGTATTCGATTCTGTTGGTGGGGTGCTGAGGAGCTCGGACTTTTTGGTTCAGAGTTTCATGTTGCACAAGCTCGAAACTCGACTATAGTTGGTGAACGTCTCACCGACTATTTAGCCTATCTCAACTTCGATATGCTTGGCTCGCCAAATTTTAGATTCGGTATTTATGATGCTCGAACAGCTCAAAATGACACATTACAGTCAGCTGTTAGTGCTAGTTTCAAAATTTCAGAAATGTTTCGCGAATGGTTTATTGCTCAGAATCTACCTTGGGATTATATTGAATTCGAATATGGGAGTGATTATGTTGCATTTTTAATGGATGATATACCTGTAGGAGGTCTTTTCTCTGGTGCGAATGAGATCAAAACACAAGAAGAACGTGATCGATATGATGAATCTCTTGGTCAAGGTCAGGGTGGTCTTGCAAATATTTTTCATGATCCATGTTATCATCAAATGTGTGATTCAATTCAGAATATCAATGTATTGGGTTATAAAAAAATGGTTCAAGCAGCTGCCTATGCTATTGAAAGCCTGGCTCGAAAATCAGATTTAAAAGCATGGTTGTACTCAAAAAAAGACATATAGCTCATCCTTTCCTGATCATTTAACTAATGGCTGCTTTAAGAAATCTTACTTTTGGTATTTTTAGCTTCTTCTTTCGATATAATTTAGGATTACGGCTGACATTATTCAGAGCTCTGAATAGAATGGAATGAGATAATTCGTCTGGTCCTAAGTAATCACATCGTCCCTAGATATAGAAATTTTTCCACCATAACATTCGGAGTTTTGCTTCAGTTGTACGCTTGGTATTCCGCGAATTTTTCACCAGTTTAGAAAACATAGGTGAATTTCACCTATTATTTTTAAAATAACATGTTGGAAATTCGTAATACGTTGCAATAAATTTATAAAGTTAATGCCAATTTTTCTGAAAGGTATGATCATACATATTAATGACCTATTTGTTTTTAACATTGACATCTAACTTTCATATGCTTTTCAACCTCGCAGGCATTGTCAGTATTGTATTCTGGATGAATGATGAAAAAATTTTACAAGAGACTTTCAGATTTCATAAATAATAAATAGATTGATTTATATTTCTCTAGTACAAATCAATCTACTAGTCTCAATTTTTGCTTTTCAGCAACCAATTCTTTGTGAATAATAAAATATAAAATAGATGTGTTTAGTCCAGAGCTAATTTTGCTGACACGTTTCGTGTTATTTATTAATATGATGAACAATTCACCAGGACTCTGGATTTATCAGTTGTAGCAAAAAGAGAATGACGAAGCAAAATGTAAAAATCAAAATGAAAAATAAAACAAGTTGCTAAAATCAAACTAAACATAATGGAAATTGACACGATATTATGAAAAGTCTTAATAAATGTTGGGGGGGGGGGGGGCGAAGGGGGAGTTATACTAATACTTTCATAATAAGATAGGAAGATACTTATATCACTGGTTCATACGTACCATTTGAGGACGTTAGGAATTATTCCATAAAACGAATTCGATTTCATCAGTATTAAGATGTCGATCTGACATGATGGTACTAATGTATGACCCAATATCCAATCACTTGTGAACAGATAATTTTTTCAAAGAATTTGGTGTCCGTTTAGTGAACGGTTTTTTCGGCCAAAAAGAAGCGAAAATACAAAATAGTGAAGGGTGTGGATGGGGTAGGGTGTGGGTGTGGCTCTGTGGCTATGTGTGTTGCTTATCTTCACATCCAAACCGACATTCACACCCACCCACACCTAGACATGCACTAAAGCCAAACCGCTTGGTTTTGATATGGTTTTGATGTTGAAGGTATTGGTTTTGACCGAGTTTTGAGTTTGGTTTTGGTATTGGTTTCCGGATACTCATGAAAAAAATTAATTTTTATAAAACAGACCTATAATGCTTTTCTACACACTTAAGTATATTTGTTCCCTTGAGATGCACTTTTAAGACAATATTACGGATCTGTAAAAAGGAGATATCTAGTAGAAATCATAAGTTGATAATGAAAAAGATTGCTTTTCGTGAAATATTTGATCATCTTAACATTCCTAACACGCTGTAAAAAATATATTTCAAACAGATTAAGTGAGAAGTACACATTTCAGTTTATAATAGTTTCTAGAAGGGGCGATAGATTGATATCACAGTCTAAAAAATTCTTTTCGTTTTGAATAGATGTCTTTCTACATCTAACGAGGAAACATTCCCAGGTGCACATTCGCTTTTGAGCCGAGGCTTAGTGCATCTTGTAGGCCTTAGTGAACTATGAAAATCCTAAAAGAGTTCATGCCCATAGTTTGTTTCTAGCGAGATATCGAGGTTTTAGTGAATTTTCCTATAGGACCCCACATTTGCAGAAAGACCATATTTTTTAATTTTGATCTGAAACTTTGTTCATATAAACATATCAGCTAGGTTAGTTTGCATAAAAAATTTCACAACTTTTGGACAAAGTCTCTCCGAGATATAAAGTTTCCAATGTATAGGCCGTTTTCCAAAGATAGTGTATAAAGCACGCATTTTTTCAAAGCTTCGTATCTCGGAGAGACTTTGTCCAAAAGGTGTGAAATTTTTCATGCACACTAGTCGAGCTGAGATGTTTATGTGAGCAAGGTTTCAGATTAAAATTCAAAAATATGGCCTTTCTGCAAATATGGGGTCCTGTAGGAAAATTCACTAAAATCTCGATATCTCGCTAGAAACAAGCGATGGGCATGAACTCTTTTTAGGGTATTCATAGTTTACTAAGGCCTACACGATGCACTAAGCCCCGTTTCAAAAGCGAATGTACATCTGGGAATATTTCTTCGTGGGTGTGGGTGGGTGTAGGCGTTTATCTTCTCTCCACGTATATCCACACCCACACCCTTGGAAACAAATTATTGATGATAACCTGCTTCAGGCTTTTGAAGAGTAATTAGTCCATGGCAGGTTTATATAATACATAGTTAATAACTGTATCAAAAATATGAAAACAAAATTGTTGTCTCGTTTTTGCTAAACAACATTATAATGGAATAACTCCTTTTTATTGTGCTAATTTGCAGTTTTTGACAGTCGAAAACTTAATTTTTCAGGAGTCTTTCGAGCAAGAGAGGTTGGATAAGCTCATATAATTGCTATGAAGTGTGAGCTATATATACACAAAATATTAAGTTATTAGCTGCAATCATGAAAAAAATTGCTTCTGGTCCGCTTTTTCTGTTCACTGTGGGAGAGTAGGATCCGAATTTCTACCACTATACACTTCAACACTCCTTTTATATCGTGTTTCACAAAAGCAAAGAAGCTCCCCTCTTGGCTAAGAGTAATGAACATCTTTTCAATAACATCGGTTTTTATCATGGCAATAAGTTTAAAAAATTGCAGCCCAATTAATTTTTAATTGTCCATTGCTGCCCATTCCTCAAAATAATTTAGCCGAGAAATAGCCCATGACTTATAGATTCCTGGCTACGTCACTGATAACCAGTATGTTTTTATCTTATAAAATATGAACAATGAAGTAAGTTGTCAAAACGTGAATCTGTTGTCAATGGATAAACCATGAAGTCTCTTGAAGTCTGTTGTTTTTCTCTTGCCATCAATCTTCATTTCTGCCGATAATCCTTTAACACTTTGAAAGAACAAGTATCCATAGAGAACAAAAGATAAAAGAAATTGAATTTTATTGACTAAGTCAAAGCTAAACTGACTAAACTTAAACAACGTAGCGTGACACAACTGACGATGTGGTGTTCTCATCCGCTGTATTCGTAATGAACATATTATTTCAGAGTTTTGGAAAATTTCATTTGATTTATTGAATACAAGGTGTTCCAAAATTCCTTTCCTAAAAGTTTTTTCGTTTCATTTCACCATTGACTAAACCTCATTGAATAATTTTGTTTTTGGATAATAGATAAATATACAGTTTTTATTTCTAGGAACAATTTTTCAAGGCATTATTGAAAGCTGAGATCTTTAGCCGAAATAGAAAAATTTTGTCTGTTTTCTTTTTCTAGAAAAACATTACAAAGTATTTTGATGTTTAATTGCTTCGCGTGGTTGAGTAATCGAAATCATCCATGAGTATTGCTGAAGAGAGAGAGAAAATAGGCTAAATTTTTGTGTTTAAGTTAAAGAACTTATTCGATGAAGTCTAATCAATAGTGAAATAAAACAAAAAAACAACTTTTACGAAGGAACTTTTGAGACGCTCGGTATAGTTAATTGCATTGGTTAATAAAGATTCAAAGAGAATGACACCGTTCTATTCGCTCAGGCTCTGTGAATTGATGGTCTTATTTGAGAAATCAATGTTAGTGCTGTTAACATTAGTTTTGCTGAGAAAATCGGTGATTCTAATGTGGCTCCGTTTTGGTCATTGACAAAGCTATCATATGCTTTTTCAATATTATATTGAAAGCATCATAAACAACGATAATGGCAAATAATAATTGTTTTAATTTTAATTAAAATTCAAGAAGGACAAGAATCAATTTATTTGATTTTATATAAGAAATCATCTATAACAATAAACAGTTTTTTTTCATAATGAAACAAATATTTAATCTAAAGCAAGAACTATGTACATTCATCGGTTAGATTTCTATTGATATTAAACAGAAATTGAAATAATTCAAATCCATATTGATATTCTTGGAATTGAATAATGAACATAAAACGGACATTGATGATATTTTAAATCCGTATTTTGAATAATCCATTCCTTAAAACTTTGATTATTCCAAATTGAATCTAATTGATTAAAACGCAATTCTGTTGAAAAATTGATCAATTCAGACCAAAAACAATATATCTTTTCAGTACTTTCATCTCGGCTGAATAGACTTTTTAAACAATGAATATATGAACTTTTGTCTAATGGAAATAATAATTCTAAATATTTAACATGTGGAAATTGACAAGCAAGTATTGACATATCTCTTTCTGAAGTTAAACGATATTGAATAATTAAATGACGAACAGAAGGTTGAATAATTGTATCTATTGAATTAATAGCTAAAATAAAATGTTGAAAACCTTGTTTTGTTTTTACTTGACTAAAATTTATTTGATAAAAGCATCTTACGAATTTGTTTTGTTAGAATAACTTTAGAAATTCGTTTGGGTAATTTCATATCAATTAATATACAAGTTGTTATTTGACAAGCTCGACGAAAATGTGTTTTTAATTGAAGTAATTCATATCGTTTATTTATCACAACATGTTCCATATATTCACATCTTTTAACATTTGATCTTACTGATAGATTTGATCCACCATTGATTATAGGTAATCGTCGTTTATCATCATCATTTGATGGCCATGGTAATGAATAAATATGTATCCATTTACATTTTTCATTTTCATAAAATACAACTTCCATTGGCCATTGAATAAAATCTTCAATTAATGTATTATCAACAATTCTATGTGTCATTGTATAATCGAATTGACGAAGATGTCGAACATCTTCATTTAATATTGATTCGAACAGAGGACCACGACAAAATGTTGAATCTGGTGTATCACGAATACTCAATGTTAATTTGATTAGATTTGGCATACAACCAAGAATGCATTTTATATTATCAATAACAATTCCAATACGAGGTTCCAACAATGTAAATTCAATTAATTTTGGACATGATAATGTATTTTTAGGACGAAGACAATCTTAAATAGAAATTTATCAAAATAGAAAACATATTCAAAAATTGAAATAATGATCATTTAAAAGGTATTTGAAATAAAATTATTCTCTCCTACATAAATTCAAAAGATAATTTTCATCATTTTACTGTTTGTAATCTATAGCATAATAACGGATGTCTCAGAATGTCGACTGATCGGTAATCAAAAACGAATATTCAAGACAATATTATAAAAATAGGGTGAAGATTGTTTATTATAACATATGTATTCTTTACATACTGAGTATTCTTGATTGGCATATTTTAATAATCATAGTTTGTGCATTTGGTACAAGTCCATCGAGTAATATGTATAAATCATCAATAGTTTGTAAATTAAGATTAATATGCCGAAGATTATGATGAGATACTAATGATTTATTTAGTATAAGTCCATCATTAAGTTCAATTGAGACAGTGTTCAAAGAAGGTAGTATTTTATCGAATAAAAATTGATTAATAGATACATTAGACCGTTGACAAAAAATCATATCTAAACAAGATGAAAGTTTTTTGTCTTGTTTTTCTATTAACTATCATCAAAAATGAAATCACTCAATCAAATTTTCTCATGTATTCAAAAGAGGATTTATTCTTGTTACATCAATAAATTAGTTTCTTCAACGATGCTCATTTTATTGTTTTCATCTCATCATCAAAAAATAGACATACTTGTTTTTTCATCAAGTTTGCGATAAGTTATATGAAAAGATTCCAGTTGTTTCATATTTGAAATATAAATATAGAGAAATGTAAGATCTTCTGACAAACAATCAATTAATTTAAGATGTTTCAAATTGGTAAGCATTGATTGAATTATACTCGCAGATATATCAATAAAATAACGTTGTGTTAGACTAGTAGCATGTTCATTACTTAATACCAATGATTGAAGTCGAGGAGAATCTTTTGAAGAACAAAATAAACTTGATAAATAAATATATTCTTTATTTGTTATTCCGCCAAGTTTTATCTTTGTATAATAATCAAAAATAATACGATGAAGACGATTTTCAGGTTTCGAAGGTGTGTAAAATGAATAAAGAACATCAGCCGGTGATAGATAACGACATATAAGAAGAAATATTTCATCTGGTAAATCAAGTAAACATGTTACACAACGACGAAAGTGTTTCATTGATGATGAATCCATGTCTAACAAACAAAATTATAAATCAACATTTTTTTATTTATTTTAAAATGATTCATTAAAATTGACAAATATCGTTTTGGATAGTGAGATGAAAAGACATAATACTTACCACCATCATTGGCAAGATGTTTTGTACCTTTGTTCATTTTTATTCTAAGTCTATGAAAACTTTCAAACAACATAATCCATGAATAAAGGATGTATCATAAGTTTTAATTGCCTTCAAGTAATACTCCTTTGTTATATATATTTTCGGTGGAATAGGGTAATATTCACAGCATATATATACTAGACATCTAGATCTACTCTACGCTAGAATTTCATCTTTCTATCATTTATAGTCATAGAGATACAAGTGACTTAAAATTCATAGGAGTTTTTTTGAAATAATTAACGGGTAGCCCAGAATAAATGACCACATTTTGGATTTCATTTTCTCATCAACTAATACGCTATATTAAAAAACAGAGTATATCACAAGATACAGAGTGGAAAGTTCTACAACATATATAGTGAAGCTTATTTTAGTTGTGTATCTATTGTTTTCAACCAACTGTGCGGCATGGAAAATTGGTCACAAATTTTTTGAATATAAAAAGGTATATAATTAAAATAAGCTTCACTATGTAGATAGTAAAGCTTTTCACGCTGCATCTTGTGGTATGTTTTGTTTTTTTAATTTAATGCATTAGATGATAAAAAAATAAAATAGAAAACGTGGTCATTTATTCTGGCCTACCCGTTATTCCGAAACATTTCAATGAAATTTAAGTTACTTATATCTCTGTGACTATAATAGGTAGAAAGCTGAAATTCTAGCGTAGAGTACATCTAAACGTCTAGTCTATATGTTATGAATATTAGCCTATTCTGCCGAAAAAAATATATAACAAAGGAGCATTACTTGAAGGGAATCAAAACTTTTGAGACACTCTTTAAATGAAATAGTATTGGTCCATTAGTTTATTAAAAAGAATCATGAAAATAAAAACTTGTCTGACCGTTACACATATAGATTGACCTTAATACTGTTTTGAAAAGAACACAAAGACAGAAAATAATTGGAGGAAAATCTATGTGATAAAGTAGTCGACTATCTGAAAAAGAAATATTATATCGAATCGTCGTCATTCTATGCATAAATAATATAAACAATGGACTCTTCTGAACAAACTTCTTTTCATTTGATTATTGTTATTGTCTTAAGAGTTTCTTATGATGATAGGTATAGAATTAATGAACTTTCCGTTATAGTTCTACGAGTCTTTCGTTTTTTCGGTCACCCATAAAACGTAATCGATTGACTCAATTAATTTTTAGTCTATCATTTACTTGTACAATATTGTGTTTCAATACAATGTCACAACAAAAAATGATTGTATCATTTGTTTCATATTATTGCCCGTGTGACATGTGTCCATTCAGCACGAATATAAAGACAAATTCAGCATAGTGCTAACACACACTTGATATTTAATATTATTGATGCTTCAAATGATTGTAATGCCAGCCAAATCTTCGATGGCTGACCAATATTGTGTCCCTATAGTCAAAACCAGACGACTGTCATCAATGCTATTGAATCTTTTCTTTCGGTGACAAGATATTTAAGAAAACTTTATCTTCCATAATCACAATCAGATAATTCCACTGCACTTAGGAAATCATATTATGATCGATTTAAGTATCATGTACTGCTAGACGAGCTACTTTGACTATTTTCAGACCAGAAAAGCTTTCAGATGTTCAATAACGAATAAGAGGAGGTTTCAATACACAATCTCCTATATAAAAAAAATGAATGAATCTCTTTGATCTTCATATAAAAGACATATTCAACCTTTGTATGCATAAATCATTGGAAACCGAATACTATGATGATATACATTATCAAATGCAAGTTCACCATTTACAATTTGAATATGTAATGCACTAAAACGGCAACCTTAACTGTCTGATATCAATTCATGGTAATTAATTCTAGCACATTCTTTAACTCATCGAATATTGATACTCATTTTCCTAATAACGAAGGATTATTTAGTATATGAAATGAAAAGTTTCGTGGCTGATTTTATCAATTGAATATTTGTTCTGTTTGGGGCAAGTAACTCAGTACTTTCATTTGTATGAACATCACATTCTTCTTTTAATAACAAACGTTTTGTACCGGGTGACTCTAATAATTGACTAGAGGATATCAATGTGGATTTAGTCGAAGAGAAGATCAGTGATCATTCACTCGCCCTCACACCTATAGCCCAGCTTGATTTAAAAAATGATTTCGGATTTATTGACTATTTTAAGTACTTTTGTTTTCTAATTTCGTCGTCTATATCAGAATGCCACTATTAAAAATATTTTTCTGTTTACGCGAACAAAATAAAAAGTTTATTATCATAGTAATCATGAGTTGAACAATGTCAGCCAATATAAATGCTTAAAACAATGGTATGAAAGATAATTTCAATCATTATTTAACCGAGAGAGCAATATGTATTCATGAGCACTGCAACTCCGTGAAGACTATCATTTATTAACGAAAAGTTTTGTAGAGTAAAATGTTCACTGACCAATTTCAAAATTAGTCTTTTTTGAGTGGTTAAGAAAGTTTCATCCATTAAAATCAGACTTTTTCTATGTTTTCTTATGTGAGAAAAATCGTTGTTGAAAAAGAAAGAAAGCTCGAGTCAATGACCCCGAAGAAAATCTCTTTAGATCAAACGGCCTATTTTCAGGTCTAGTATCCAGAGTCTGTATAATAGAGATATTTATAATGTTGTTTTTTCGAGCGGGTATCAGAATAAATACTTGTTGAGAATATTTCACTCTTTCAATATAGCTTTCCTACGATATCTTTTATGAACTATCTTGAAGATTGTTTGAAATGACATATCATTGAGCAATTTCCTATCAGACACCTAAAAACATACAAACGCATCCAATCATAATGATATAAATGTCTGATAAAGGATGAGATTCGCCGTCTGAAATGCTTTAGCTTTGATGAAAATATATATATATCATTAGGTTGCTGTATGCGCCATCATCTAACTGTCTATTACGGTGTTAATTATATGAACTTTAGTAGATAGTACCTGAGGGTGTGGGTCAAGAGAAGGCTCACAAATCCATACCGATACCCCATTATGAAAATATTTGGTATTAATAAAAATGTTTCATGCAATGCCTTTATAAAGCGTTTTCAGATATATCAAACACGGATCATAAACCCAACATCGATTTCAATCTTAAAACAAACAACATTCATCAAAAACAACATTCATCAAAAACAACAGTTTCAAAGGTTACTATAGCACTGTCTTTTTTTTCACATATGACGACTTCAGAGTCACGAACGGAAAAGTTATTTTGAAGTATTGCTTAGACAATGACCTTATTCTATACGATGATCTCTAAGATAAGAGACTTGCTTCGGGTGACCTAAGGTAAAAAAATTGGTTGGTCTATCTATGTAAGACGTGAATAGATTCGATTACACATAATTTCATAGGAATGGCATTATCCTGTTCAATTTTGAGACAAACAAGCGAACTAATTATTTTTGTTGTGTGCATAGCAAGTGCGTGTATGATTTTATTTGCTAGCGTTCGCGTTATAACGAGAGAATACTCGACGTATCGTCAATATGTAATTAATATGAAAAAGTTCTTCATGAGAATAATTTGCCATATCGACCAAATTATCTCGTGTCCTCAGGAAGACAAAAGTTTCTCATCCACCATTATCAAGAGTTCGTTTTTCATTTCTTTCGAAGTTAGTTCAAATGGAAACAGTACAAAGCAACAAGTTGAAGAATGCTCGGTATCTGTAGCGTTCTAACCGGATATGGTGAGTATACGTATGAAAATATCATTGATTGCAGTTAATCTACATTTTTTCGATCTCTGCAGATAAACAGCACATATTCGTGCTTTATTGATCCGACCGATACTCGACGACAACCACTAAAATACAAGCCAGAGATTACTTCTGCTCGCAAAGATTTTATCTGGCATAAGTTAGTACCCTGGTTAGTGGTCATTTTCAGTATCCATTGTAATACTCGTTGTTCTCATCATTCGATTTTCTCAATGGATTTTTATAATACGACCTCAATGCTTGTTTCGTGTGCGAACATATCCCACTACTACAACATGATAAATTTGTTGTAAAAAATGAATAAAATTTCAAATAAAGCAAAAAAAAACATTTAATTCTATCAATTTAATTAAGTACATTCCTACACAGTGGGCAACTTTCGTACAGCAGGCGGACATGTAACTTTTCTGCTCTAAAACAGGTTTTTATTGCTCAGAAGTGGTTATGTATCGCCTAGAAAATCATCTTTAAGAAAATAAAACATTTTTTGGAAAAATCACCTGTGGGGTACCCTTGCCAAAGTTTTCGAAAAAAACTTTTTGTTAGAAAATATATCGTGCCACGCACCATTCGACGTAGTTTTACGCGCTGATTGAGAAAATCGCTTTGATTTCTCGGCGAGATGTTATTTTCAGGATTAAAAAATGGATTTGGGGGGAAAAAGGAATTGGAGTCAAAAGCCAGGGTCTTTTAGGAATCCCTAGCCTAGTATATGGTCGCCGATGCGATACGGTGTACATAGTTAACGAAAAATTGACATAGATGAACACAGTTAGTAAAAAGCTGAGCTCAGTTGCGTGAGAACTCTTTGTAGCGCTCACAAATTACGATATGACTCATTTTTTTGAACTTCTTTTATATGGAGGTCAACATTTTTTTCAAAGAAACGCTTTTCATTACACATGGTTAGATGCAGTTTGATGAGCTAATTCCGAATATCACCTTGGATTTGCGCAAAAATGTCTCTGTATTCGAAAAACTAACGATTCCGGAGCAGAAACTCGGTTCTTTAGGAAACCACTAATTCTGTTTCTGTTCACTGATATGACATCGCGCTATGGCCAACGATAACTGACATATAGGAGAATAATTGCTGAAAGTTTGAGCTCAATCAGACGTAAATTGTGTTGAGCGTTTACAAAATATGGTGTAACCGATTTTTCGACCTATTTCGGCTCAGAAATCGCTTTTTTTTTCTACTCCATCTCTGGTTCGATCGAAATAATTTTTTTACACAATGAAGTTTATAAGTTAATCATTCGTTTCAGATAACTTTTCATTTTAAAATATTTTGATAACGTTATAACAGAACCGATC